>CAODLS010732372.1:0-47137 GCA_948243855.1 Flueggea neowawraea
ACATTTAAAACTCAAAATTAACTCTTCAAATTTCAAAAATAAATTTTGAAATTAAATTAAAAATTTCCAGAATAATTAATAAAAATTAACAAAATATTCCCTTATTAAAGCAAATTGAAAATAATAATTCTAATCAATAAAATCAACAAAAATTTGACCATATCAAATTTTATAAAACCAATAAAATGATTTCTATTGATTACAAAATTAACAAAAATTCATTTAACAAAGAGGAAAATATTTTTACCAAAAAATTTTAATCAGAAAAAAATACAGAATATTACGGTGGCAATATCAGTTTCAAGAGAAGAGCAAGCAGTAGATGTTGATAAGGCAATGAATTGCTTCATACATGTAGAAAAGGTCAAAACCTGAAAAAATATCTGTTGACTTTTGATGTTGGTAAAAACAAGTTTGCTTCTGATGATGCTGGTAAGATGATAGGCTACGCCATTAAGTTCACAAATACCAAACGAAGCCTAAAACATGTTATGTTTGAGTTTTGCCTTCTGTGCAAAACCAGACGCATAAAGGTTAGTTGAATATAATTTTTTTAAAAAAGTTAGTTGAATATAAAATTTCATCGAACTTATTTAATTTATTTTAATTTTTTTATTTTATACTTTTTTTGTACATATCACTGAGCGGAAAATCTGGCTAAGTAGATTCAATCCCCACTTAGCTAGGTCTCTGGTTCTGCCACTAGATAACCCCAATGCATTTTTGTAAGTTCAGGGGCTCCATATGCATTCATGAAGTATGGGGAACTAGACTACTTACCATTTGTGTGCCAGTTCAGGGGTTGTAGATGTATTAGACCATAAAATAAAATAAAATAAAATAAAAGTGTCTTAACAATTAATTAAAAGACCAGTTGTGACATGTATGTAAGAAACTATATTAACAACACGCAAAATTCATTATTTGCCCCAATACAGTTGCAAGATTTGTTTTTTCCCCTTATACGAAATGAAAGTCTAATTTGGCCCTTTATAAAAATTGGTACCCATTTTTCCTTTCCAATTTATCTTATCAAAATTATTGATATTGTTAGGGACAAACACACAAATATACAACAAAAAAAGGCAAAATTCACAAATACAACATACATGTCAAAAAATTGTCAAAAAAGAAACAAAGAGAAAAGGATTAAAAAATGTTTCAGTTTGACTGCGTGTTAACCATGCTTCAGAAAGTAGGTTGCACGTTAACCATGCTCTTTGACTAGTGAAAATGAATACAAAACGAGTACAAGTAATAGAACACCGACGAATGAATAAAAGTCAAAACAAAATTTAAAAAATATTTTATTTTATTTTTTTCTTTACTATTCGGTAAAATTATGAGTACAAATGAGAACAAACCAAGAACAAAGCAAGTGCAAAATGCGAATCAATCTCCCTAATTTTTGAAGCGTCATGTCGTGCTTTCCATATCTGACTGGTAGGTCTTTTCTCCTTCCCATGGTTGCACTTCCCTCTCCCTCTCTCTCTCTCTCGCGGTCATGCTCTCTCTCTACTTGTCTCGCTCACTCTCTCCTAGCATCTTGTGATCATTAATGAATATGCGAGGAGTCAAAGAGGAGAGAGAAAGGATGAGGCGGCGTCAGACAAGTATTTGGGCTTGGAGAAGACAGTCCGTCAAGGAGTTCAAACCAAGGACGGCATTGGAAGAGGTCGTGGAGGACGCTAGAGGTGTAGAGAGAGAAAGTGCGAGAGAGAAAGCATGAGATAGAGGAGAGAGAAATTGACAATTAGAAGAATATATATTGTTCTATTTGAAAAATTTTAATGAAAATGTTCCAAAGCAGAAAATATAATCCCTTGTGTTTCATATGTGAAATAAAAATGTAAAAAAAAAAAACATGGTGTAATTTCCTTATATTGTTATTGGTGATACTTATAAAGATCCTGCGTCAAAAAATGACACAAGAAGAAAAAAATGCGGCTTCACTTATTCCATTGTTTTACTGGTAATATGTAAACGGCATTTATCTTAGCAATTTAATTTTGGTTCCAAAAAATGATAAGCTAAGAAACTCAATTGCTAAAACCTTTTAACAAAAAAAAAATCAAACGTTTCAATAATGAATTAAATCCATTTTTTTAGTTGGAATATAGAAGGAGAGAGAGCAACAAGCGGTAGTAATTCTCAAAATGTGTGGCTATACAAGTCCTTCTCTGTTTTGGAATGTTTAAAAAGTCATAATTAAATCTAGTATGAGTCAAATCTTATCACCTTGCGTCACTGCTAAGGTATAATGGCTAGAGACTCAACTAGACGCACCCAAAGATTGTTCGATTACTAGGTATGAAACGCCTTACTATGCCCTACTAGGATTCGAACTTGGGTCTACACACAGAATGTTATAACCATTAGACTACCACCAATAGTGACACTTGAAGCAATGAAATTGGCAGTTATTAGATTGAGGGACGAAAATGAACAAAAGTTATTGTGTAAGGAGAAAATATAAGGGTTTTTTTCTTAAGAAACGGAAAAAATAGAAGGGTTTTTTTTTCTCGTAAAGAGCAAAGCCCAAATTTCTTAATTACACATTATAGATTATGTATTAAATAAGTTTATCAGAAAAAAAAGTGAGATATTGATCTAAGTAAGGTATTGGTTTTCTTTTTGAAGTAGGTATTGGTATATCATATGTGTCAATTTTGTGATGGAAGAGATTAAGAAAAGCAAAAGGGAGGATCGTGGGCTGGAATGAGTCTTCCAACGAGTGTAAATTACAGATATGTTTTCCGTTTCTTTAGGCTTTCTCTTGTACCAATACAGAGAAGGAGAGAATCATCCATCGTTTTCGTCAAAGAAGAAGACACCAAACTAGAAAAAGTAAAGAAAAAGAAAAGAAACCAAAAAGAAAAGGATTGGAATATTAATAATAATAGTATATAAATTTATGATAACATAACAAATTAATCAATAAAAAGGGAGTGTCGTATGAGATGGAGCAACCTTGAAGCAACTCAAAAATTAATATTGGAACGTTCTTCAAAGGCATTTTGAAGTGCTGAAAACACTTAAAAGCTATTTGGCTTCTTCTGATGTACCTTGCTTTTTGTCTCCCGTCTTCAAGCTGACCATTCATATATTATGGTTTCCTTTCATTCATGCACTGAATTAGAGTATAATTTTATTATCCATAGCTAAAGGGATACATATAGTTCGAAAATGGAAACCTAAAGAGGATCCTATGGAGTTTGCAACATTAAATAAACATGAAAAAAAAATGTATAGTTGATGTTTGTTAAAGCAGGGATCATTTAAACAATTTACGTACGTATACAGCAGGGGATTACTTTCTCCATAACATAGTTGTGCATGTCTAATGTTAAATTAATAAGACTTGAAAACATAAAAATTCACATTGAATAAATATATAACAAATAAATGTTAAATCTGAGATGGTCTTCTCTCTATTTAGTTAAAATTTTAGAATTGCGATCTAGTTCTTTTAAGACTTCCGTAAAATTTTCAGTGTTAAATCAACACTAAAAGTGTTAATTTCTTTTAAATAAATTTTATACCCTTGATCTTTCAATATGAAAGAAGAATTCAATTATATTCATTAATAAGAAAACTCTTTTTTCAAAAGAGCTGACCAATTAAGGAAATATTATTTTTAAGAAGGGGTTATCATGAATCAAACCCTATAACTAAAAATTTTTAATTAGTGAAAAAACTTTGTGATATTTTGCATGGACAAAAATATTTTTTTCTATAATTCTAAAACACAAACGCATGAATAATTAATAAATATTCTAGGAGGGAAGAGAAAATAAATAGAGGACTTTTAATTTTCAGATGACCCTTTTTTCCCCGATGAATCACAATTATGTAAATTCATCCAAAAGCTACAGAGAAACTCAAAATAATGGCATGCTTCGGTTGCATCTTGAAAAGCTTGGATTGCAAAAAAGAATCATTGTTTCCATGGAATTTGATACATATACAAAGTTATCTAAAATAATTAGTCAATTAAACTCACCTGACAATAGTCAGTCCTACATTGTTACCCCAAACATTAGACATTAAATTAGTTAGAATCGCATAAATTAAAATACATAAACGGTGACTTTGTCCTCTTGACTAGTCCAAACTTGCAATAATTCCGTCTATCAAACTTATTTTATAATCATGACAATGTGAAATGAATGAAAATTGTATCTAACTTGCAAAAAACAATAATTTGAAGCTGTACAAAATAATGCGCATTATAATTTTTTGATTAACATATTGTAATTATAAAAATATATCATTGTTTTTTTTTTAATTTCAATTATCAAGCCTATCCATACAATTCTCTTTTATTAGTCTTATTCATATCAAAATCTAAACTCTTATACTTTTGATCACCTCATGTAAAAAAAGATTTAATTTTTTTACAAAGGGTAGTCGCTTCCCTTGAAATTAAAGCATTAAAGGTTTTCATTCTCACAAAATATGTGTCCTTTTTGAAATTTGAACATCTAATCTTTTGACAAGTAATTTAATTAGGGTCAACCTACTAACCACTAATTCAACAAGTTGTTCGTTAAAAAGTAGTTAATATTACTTCTGTTGAGAATACAAATTTTTTATTTACGTAAATTTATTTTATCATTTTGGGTAATAAATTCTTGACTTTTTGTATTGGAGTTGATTTCAGTACAATTAATATATCGGTGATTTAAAAAGTAGTTAATGAGGGTGTTTGTTTAAGGTAGATTGAAACTGATAGATTGCAAAAATATATTATGTTTGATAGATTGAGATACATTGAAATTTGTTAGGGATTACCTATTTTGTCTCTGAAAGTTGTCTTTTTATATTTTTAAATTATGAATGTCGAATTATAGTGTGTTTAATAAATTATTATTATTTTTATAATTGACATTACCTTTTGTATGTTGGTATGTAATTGGCCATGTTATGGTATGAATGTCCAATTATAATTCGTAGTAAAAAAAGATTTTGTAATAACAATTATTATTAGAAAAAATAAATTTATTTCCAAGTAAAAGTTAGTTTTATGTAAAAATAAATTATTTAAATAAATTTATTTCCATGTAAAAATGAGTTGGTAGATTTAGTTTTTTGATATACAAAGTTTATTTGTAATTTCTTTCAAAAATAGAATGTTTTTGATAAACTACTTGTTTCTTTTTTTTTTTTTTTTCCAAGTTTGCCTTTCTTTTGAAATTTTTATAACTAAAAAACTATTGTTTTTTTAATTTCTTACACTAATTATTAACGAAGTTCTAATATTGCTCTTAACTAATTTCAATTGTTAAGTTTGACAGATACTAATTGATAGGTATTTTTCTTGGAAAACTATAAGGGAATAAGTAGAAAAAAATCATAAGATTTAAAGAATATAATTAGTAAAATTATAATTTCTTAATTATTATCCATAAAATTGGGATAGAATGAACAAAAATAAAATGATTGTTTAAAATAAAGATATTTTAAAAAGCTGTAATTTTTTTTTATTTTTTATAAATATGCTAATTTAATATACCGCTTAAACAAATATGCATGAATAATACAGTATGTTAAATTGTTAGTGCAATATATTTAATATGCGGGAAAAAAAACACAGCCAATATGTGGGATTCAGGCACTAAAGGCAGCCAAGGGTCAAAGAAGTGAAAGGATTGGTGAGTAATTTCAAAAAAAGTAGGTATATTTGAGACTTCTATGTTGAGTGACTTTCTCACTTAATAATTGACAATGCATATATGATTGTGTTGTGTGGCTTTCTGGTGGAGACTTGTGGGTTTATGTTCCCATTATCATTTGACTCGTTCAGTTTGGGTTGAGGCTTAAAAGAGAGCATAATGATTTGAGTATAGTTAATTACCAAAACAGATAAAATTGGCTTTTATTTAGAAACTTTAAAGGCTCTTTTTGTATCTGTCTCTTTCCTAACTAGTATTAGTGCCAAATTGTCAGTACAATCAAATGAAACCCAAAAAAAAGTCCATTTTGTTTCATATATGCTCTCACCATCAATATTACAAATGTTATATATTTTTCAAATTTGTGCTTATTTGAATGTTAATTGACCACATAGGAATGATTAATATAGTGATTAATGTGTATATTTTGGAACCACGTAAAATTTTCTTAAACGATGAGCAGAAATGCTAAAAGTGATAAATTTGGGGATACAAATTTTCAATAAGCTTATACTTGACAATTAAATACTTCTCATTTGATGGTTTACACACACACAGCCAGTTAATAAAATTTGTAGGCTCACAAATTTCAAAAGCATATTTATTTAAACCTTTTTTTAGATCCATTCTGTTTTTTCTTCTCTTATCTCTTGGGTAATTCATTATGATATTGTACTATTATTATGACACAATACGATTGATGTTATTCAATGTGTAATCTAGAGGTAGATAATTTCTTGGCATGATTAAATGACTAATGATTATTATGATACAATACTATTGATGCGGTGTTTTTGTGTTTATGCCATATCTAATTATGTCAGTTATATATGTAAATGACATAATGATTATGATATTTGAACAAGAACTGCAAGTGATCAATTAGTAATTTAAGCTTGACTTCGTTAGAAATCAAATGATAAATTGCGACTTCGATTACTCCATCGAACATACTTAAATTATCAACTTGCTTTGGTTCATCCAAGTTGTGGCATTTTTCTCATTGACTTCCATTACGTTCACATAATACTTGAATGTTATGTTTACATTTCCTCTCATAAATCTGTGTGGTAGTACCATTTTTATGCACATATGGACATATGCATTTGTCCTTACAATATTTCTACTTGGCAAGGACAAAGTTCTCATTGCAAACATAAAATTAAGTCAAGATGGAACAACCAAGTTACTACTAACAAACTGCGATTTTGAACTTTGAGAACGCAACAGTATTAGTGATAGATATCTTATTTTTCAAGGTACTTATCAAACTCTTGAATTTGAGTTAGTGTTGATCCATTACGTCATCTCAATACGACGTGAGACAACCTAAAATACCGGATGCAATATAAAAAAAACTACGATTTGATTATGAAATTATGATTATTGCTGAGGGCATGAAACGTCGAAACGATGTCTAAATTTAAAATTGGAGAGAGTAGATTTTTTAGGACTTTCACTTGGGACTTGGGAGTGGTTGGTTACATGGTTGGGGTTGGTTGTCGTAATTCGTAAGAGTAGTTTACGTCCGAGTGGTCCGGTTTACGGTCACGATGCGATTTTAAACTTCTATTTAAAATCTCGGCTGTTAGTTGTTCCACGTCATATAATCAGTCGGGTCGGCTTGAGACGACTCACTTATATACTATATCATAATCTTGAAGATGCTGAATATAGTTTTTTATTTTCCTTTTCTTCAATCTGGTGCGGCAAATGCCTAAGATTTGAGGCAATGATAGATGACTTATATTTCCTGTTTGAATTTGATGATGATATTACTGAAACTTTCCTTGTTTGAATTTGATGAGGCTATCGAAACACACTTCATGAACATGAATTTGGTTTTGAAAAACAAAAAAAGATGAAGTTATTCGAGCCGAGCCGGCTCTAGCCATCTCGCTCATCAAATGAGTGGAACACGGAACGGTCAAGATTGAATAAAGTCTTAAAATTACGTCTCGTGCGGTCAGCGACGGATCCATAATTTTTAAAAGAAAAGGCTAACTTTCAAATTTTTAATAATTAAATAATTTATAAGTGATAATATTAATTTTAAATGTAAAATTTATCATTTTTTATAAAATTATTTTAAATTTGAATTTTTTTGTATTTTTGAGAAATTTAAACAAAAATTATAAAGAACTTATCTGATTATTAAATTATTTAAAAAGAATATTTTTTTTGTATATTAGAATAGAAAATATGACACTGAATATTAAGCTAACATCTTTTTTAATAAAATATTCATGATTTAAATAATTTAAAATAAATAATATTTTTAATTGGAGATAAATTTTGATTTCATTTAAAAAAAAAATTTATCATAATAAGTAGAGGGACATAAAAGTGTTTGAAAAAAAACAGAATTTTAGGTTTGAAATTTTATGTGATTCATACGAACTTGAAGAATTAAATTATATCAATTTTATAAAACTAGTATATTACAAGTTAAAATAAAAAAAATATAAAAAGAAAGTCCAAAAATAAAAAATAAAAATTTTGGGCAGAGAGACAGCTTATACACACCCTTAGCCTTATGTGTCTCCACCAGTGCATGCCGTACCGATGCCTACATTGTTTGGCGTGAATTTTTTTTTGAACAAAGGTTTTGTGTGAATTTTTTTTGTTCGGCCTTTACTCATCTATAGAGAGAAGGTAGTAAATGCACCCACACGCATATTGCTCGACTCGAATCTAGACTCATGCGTCGACGGAATGATACCCTACCACTTGAGCTACCGAATCACGGTGAGTTTGGTGTGAATTTTAACTTTGTGATTGTGGTTGGATTAATGTGCAAAATAACATATGTACGTATGAGGATTGGAGTGTTTTGGAGGTCCACTTTGGTTTGTTTGTATGATATTTATTGGGTGTGGAAAGACGACAGTCAAATTAATTGGACGTCTAGCAATTTTGTCTTTCCTTGTCTTGGGCAATATTCATTTGTTGTCTGTGAACAAGAACATGGAGTAAAGGATTCTTTTTAAAAAATAATTTTGTGAATTTTGAATATATTCATCACTCAAAAACAAAAGGTGATATTCAAATACATTTTTTATTTTTTTATGGTTATTGGATTTTAATTCTGTAGTACATTTAAACTCAGTTTACTTTGATTATAAATTAGTTACTATTTAGATAAAAAAATTATATTTTTTATATTAATATAAATTAAAGTCTTAAATTTTCTTTGGGTTAATAATTAAAAATAACCTAAATTTTACCCATTTTATCAAAAAAAAAAGCCTAAACTTTAAAAAATAACATGATGTAGTATGAACTTTAATTTTAGTATCAAATATGACATACCGTCTATATTGCGTTAAAATTGTCCATTAGAACTACGTGTATGAGCTATATTTGATACTAAAATTAAAGTTCAGGCTATATTTGATACTAAAATTAAAGTTAATGTTATATTTAATATTTCTATTTATGTTTCTAACAGACAATTTTAACGGAACATACACGACGAACTATATTTGATACTAAAGTTAAAGTTTAGGATATATCAAACTACTTTTCAAATTTTAAGTTATTTTTTAATAAAATGAATAAATTTTGAAATATTAACTTAATTTTTTTTGTCATAATTTTAATAATTAAGTCTGATTAAGTCTTGAAAGTTGTTGGTCCCGTATCTAACATTCTAAGAAGTCCTTCCTTGTGTTTGTCAACAGAAACCACGTCGTTGTTTTGCTTTAATGCAAACAATGTTATTTTGACCTCAAAGAAAAGGTTCAAAGACTTGTACAAACGACTCCGTTTAATTTTGTCGAGGTGAGACGACGGAATTATTCCACTGGAATAATCAAATCAATTATACAAAATCACGTCATTCTCTACATCAAATGAAAATAAATCGTTTTCTATACCAAAACCGAAGCCTATCGAATTTGGACTTAGGGCAAGAATCTGCTCTAATTTTAGACCTGTATATATCCCCAAAACTCATGGGAAGGATTAGTTTTTCGATACTGCTACTTATGAGCTATGAACTGTGATCTATGTAAGCCTATAATCAAGTTGAATCTAGTTGAGTTTTGACATATTTAATCTTGATTTGTTTAATAAATAAATTTCAATTTTATTTGATTTATTTATTAAACGGACTGAGTCTAATTTTGATATGTTGAAATATTTAGACTCACAAACTTAAATGAGAAGTTCATTAATCATTAATGAAATTTTTGGAAAAACGTTTAGTAGTTAGTTATATTAATAAATTTAATGATTAAAATATCAAATAAATAAGGGTAATTAAGTATGATACTACATAAATAATATTTGTAAATTTAAAATAAAATTATAATTAGAAAGGAAAGAAAAGAGAGTTTATTTATTGAGATGAATGAACTAATTTTTGATGTAATGAGAAGATTTCAACACTGTACAACACATCGAATGTCACGTTATTATAGAAGACACGTTATCATGTCGTGTCATCAGTTAACGGTTCTTTTAAATAAATTTTTAACAGTTGACGATTCTTAATAATAAGTTGAAAGGTCGTGACCTATAATAATAGATTTGAAAAAAGTTGAATATTTTTTATAGTGAATCTAAGCTTAATTATTTGTACTTATTAAACCTGTAAACAAATAGTAATCTAGTGATAAAATAAGGACTCAACCTTTTTTTTTTGTAAGGAAGAATTATCGATCTAATGTCTTTCGAATATTAGACCGGATAAATTCCGATGAAGTTAGTCATGTCTCAGTTTAGGGACTTCCCACTCATTCTGAAATTATGGTGCGGGTCAACAATGCAGCCTTCCAGATCCAGAGAAAATGAAATATAATTCAAGACGACTCCGAGAACAACACACCTCAAACCCACACCTTCCCATACCACAATTACTACTTTGCCACTCCTTCTACCTGTGCTGGCTACCTTTTGTTTTTTTGTCGGTAAAGTTTGAGAACATTCGACAACATTGGACTTCTGGTCCGCATAACTCAGCCAAATTTTCCTTCCTCATTAGAATGGAAATACAAAACGTAGTCCTTCTAAACACCACAAAGCCATAGTTTCCAATTCTAACAACATTATATTTGATTTAAAAAAAAAACATTATTTAGGAAATAACTGTCTCTCCCCCACACTCACTTTGTGTCTGTGTGCGAAGTTTCCTATATTAACTTCTCACCCTCGCCAATGTCTTTATCTTCCATGCCCTATCCTCAAACTCACTACATCTCCAACAACCAAACTCACTCATCAATGGAGTTCGATCTTGAAAACCCATTAACAGCCATCCAAGACTTTCACTTAGGCACAATCTCTTCTCTCTTTCTCATCGAATCTGATCACATGCCTTCTCCAAGTTACTTAAAGACCCTCAAAGCCACAGACTTTGACACCAGTTTCCGACGTGAAGTTATCTCTTCAATCATACAGGTCCACATTGCATTTCGATTTTTAAGAAGGATTGTTTCCTGGCATGGTTTCTCAACGATTCTGACCGTGTTGTAGCGTTACCATTTCAGGTTTCTCGCAATTTCGACTCTTTCATGCCTTATCTTGCTGTTAATTACCTTGATAGGTTCTTATCAAGCCAAGAAAAGCCGGTAATGTGTTTCGTGAACAGAATGAAAGAAAAGTTAAGTTATTTGAGATCTAACCGAATATGTTGATATTGCAGCAACCGAAACCGTGGATGGTTCGGCTTCTGGCCGTGTCTTGTGTGTCTCTGGCGGCTAAGATGCAGAAAACAGAGTTCTCTTTTAATGACATTCAGGTAAATTTATAGATAAACAGGCATCCGAGACTAACTCGAGCAGTTGGATGCGTGCGATATCAATCCCGTGCTACAGGATTCGATCCTCGTAACCCAAAATATTATATATGTAGACAATTCAAGAATTTGGTAAATGGTTTTAAAGAATGTTAAACTTATGTGAACGTATCGAAACAGGGCGATGGACGGTTCATATTTGATGCACAGACGATACAGAGAATGGAGGTGATTATTCTTGGAGCACTAAAATGGAGAATGCGTTCAATTACACCATTCTCTTTCGTTCCCTTCTTCATTTCTTTGTTCAAACTCAAAGATCCTCCACTGCGAAAGGCTCTAAAGACTCGAGCCCGCGAAATCATCTTCAGAACTCAAAATGGTATGTGTTCATACATGCAAAAATCAAGTCAAGAATTTCTTTTTTGGTTGTTTTTAGCATTCACCATTAATGCTCCTTCTTGGTGTCATTTCCAGATATCTTGCTTTTAGAGTTCAAGCCATCAATAATTGCTGCCTCTGCTCTTCTCTCTGCTTCTCATGAACTCTTCCCCTTGCAGTTTTCATGTTTTAGAAAAGCCACACTGAATTGTTCATATGTAAATAAGGTGATTTGCCTTTTATTTCCATTTTCTTTTACATTAAATCGCTCTTTAAACTAGTAAAAATGAACTATGGAATAATGTTTTTCACATTAGTCCCTGAATCTTATTGCTATGTTTATTTTTGGTTTACTTTTAGATATTTGAGGGACAGAGTGCTAGTCAAGATAAATTATTTACGGGTATTAGATTTAATTTGATTATTTATTCGGGGACTTTTAATGGAAAAATACGAATTTTTTTTTTGGATATCTTAAAGAAGAATTATGAGAGTTGAATAAAAACTGTGAATAAGAATAATATACAGCATAGTATTCTTTGTTTTTGACCATATAGTCGTCATTGCTTTTTTCAAGTATATATATGAGTTGGAACAATGCAAAACGAATCAATAAAAAAAAAAGAATAGGTACAAACTCAAAAAAATGTTAAAAATGGTCCAACTTTTTGCAGGATAACATGATGGAATGCTACAATGCAATGCAAGAGATAACAATGGAAGATTACGAGTCTGTGTTAGACACGGTGTCAAGTTTCGATACCCCGGTCAACGTGCTTGACCGGCAAGTGTTTAGCTCGGAAAGTGAGACTAACGGGACCAGTATTGTCACCACCACGGCCAGTAGCACTAGAAGATGGCAAGAAAGGAGTTCGAAGAGAAGAAAAATGAGTGGTTACTGTAACAATCAAAGGGCTCAGATTTCTCAGATCCAACATTGCTGATGGATTGGGAGAGACTGATTCATCAGTTAATTAGTGCTGGTCCATTTGAGAGTGACTTTTGGTGCTACAAATAACAAGAACAAAAGAAAGAAAAGAAAGAAATTATAAAAAGGAAAAAAAGATTGATGGGTTGGAGAGAAGTTGATGTATCAATGAAAAGAAATCACTGCTACTGTTCTATGTTGATCTCACAGTAATACAACCTATTTAATCTTCTTAGCTATAAAGGTTACCATTGAAAGAAAAAAAAAGGAAAAAAAGAAAATTTTTGTACTTTATTATTATTTTTTTAATTTTTGTTTTGGACAAAACAAAAGACAAAACATAACTTTGAATTGTAGATTGAAGGAATTCTGTTTTGGCTTTAGTGTGAATTGTTTGTCTCTTTGTTCCTGGAAAAGGAATAATAATAATAATAATAATAATAGTAATAATAATAATTTAGAAACTTCTTCTCAAAATGGTTTCGCAGAGATACCAGACAACATGTATTCATACATAATTAATCTTTATTTTATATTTATATGATCTCCGACTTTACCAAGACCAGGGTTGTCCTTCTAATAACTAGAGGCAACTGATTATCAAGTAAGGGATCTGAGCATTGAATAAACTATACCTGAAGGCTATCTCCACAATATATCAGTGTCCAATACCTACCACTTGAGCACGTGTGTCTAGCTGGACATATGGGTTACCATCAACCCTGGTAATTGGATATGGACTTATCAAATGTATACCAAAGCCTATAGCCCCCTTTCGCCCACCCCGCGTAGGTAGGTGTCTCGAGCCATACCAAATTATACGGAATTTTCTATCAGACAATCATAAATAGCAGACAAAAATTTTTAGATATGATAACTAATCAATCTTAAATATTTCTAAGGATAGATTCATTATTTGACATTTCATAAAAATAAAATTTAGAACTTACCAACCTTTGAATAATCCATATTATGTGCAAAGTCCATCATATAAAAAAAGCATTATAATTTAAGAAAACATAGCCTATGTGTTTAGTATGGCATCAAACCCATTGGATGTTGAACAAAAGCCCAGTCAAGCACCGCTAGTAGATGGTTGGTCACGACAACAATCACAGTAAGCTTATGTTGAAAAATTTCAGTGGTGCCTTAATAGAGTTGTGAGAGTAAGGAAGAGAGAAAATGAATACAATGATTTATATTGGTTTGGCCAATTGTGCTTACATCCAATGCCTAAGTTCCTCACTTAAGATTTCTCCAATTCACTCAACGATGATTGATTTTGCCTAATCCAACAAAGCCTTACAACAAGGTTCATTGCGGCTTGCACCTCTAAGGCCAATACAAGGTTAATTCACAAAAAAATATTTTCTTAGATTCATAAATAACCTTTCCCTCACCTAAAGTGTATACAAAAGGAATACAAATAATGAAGCATTTTGCTAGAGTTTGATATATGAGCTTGATGCCTTTGATTTGCTCTATAGCTTGATCTTTGATGTTTCTGATGGTAGGAATTGATAGGAGGTTTAGCACAATGATATCATATGTTTTCCCCCAATTTCTCCACAGTTTCTTACTGCACTTATAGCCTTTTCATGCCATATGATCGTTGGAGTTAAGCAACTAGTCGTTAGAGTGTATTTAATGCTGTTTGAACCTTTTAAAACACCCTAAAGTATGTTACTGATGTTCTTACATATTTTAATCATCATATCACTAGGTTACATACATTATTTTAATGTTAACGTATGTTATTCTCAGTCCTAAGTGATCCAGTATCTTCTGTTTCCATTCAGCATCAACCTAACGTGCATTAGGCATTTCTTGCGTATGTTATCTTGCCCTAACATATGTTATATTTAGGTTAGAATATGTTAACTTGCCATAACATACTTTATCTTCAGACTAGTGTACGTTAGTCACTTGCAGTGACTCATTTTGTAACTCCAAACCTTCTTTCGTAATTTAAGTTTTGGCTTTTGTTCATCATCAAAACATAGAGGATCTTAATGTTGATCACATATGATCCAACAATCTCCCTCTTTTTTATGATGACAAAACTTTCATGAATTTAAGTGATACATTAAGGGTAACAAAATTGATAAAGGATGCCATCCTTTTCATGGGGTTAGTATTATGCGAAAGAATGTATGATTATGCAAAAATATTAAAATTCTACCCCTTTAAAATCAAAGTCAACAAATTCATTTAGTACTCTCCCCCTTTGTGGAATCATCAAAAAGATTAAGCATAGACAAATTTTCTCTCCCTCTTTTCAAATGCAGTTTGTTCATGGCCCTTATTAAAAATGATTTGTGCATAAATTCAACAAACTTATGTCCTGTTAAATTTCTTTTTTCAAATCATCAAAATTTTAACAATTCATGCAAATATAAACAACCTCTAAGAAATGCATAAAAATTTCAAAATGAGAATTTATGAGTACCTAATGCGCCGAAAGGCACACATGCGCCGATGGATCACCATCATTACTCGAAGAAGAACTATAATATCTTATTTTCTTTTTCTTTTTCTTCTTATTCTCCAATTTCTCCATCTTTTCTATTTCTCTCATATTTTTTCTTAGCAATTTTTCATATTGAGCAAATCTTTTAGATTAATACTCCAATTCTTCATCTTCATCTTCATCTCAGCTCGATTTTTATTCACTTTCCTCTTTGCTTGGAATGTATGATTTAGCCTTCAAGGCTTTTTCTTCCTTGCGAATGTAGGATTCAGCCTTTAAAGCTTTCTCTTCTTTTGAAATTCTCCCCATCGACTTTAGAATGATCTCATAATTTGTGGAAGAACCAAAAAGAGCATTGAAGTCTAAGGTGTTGAGATCATTGGTTTCCATCATCATCACTTGCAAATCCCACTCCTTTGGAAAAGATTGAATGATCTTCTTCACCTTGTTATGCTCCTCAACCTTCTTCCCCAAGGTCTCTAGCCTATTTATGATCTTTACAAATTTTTCGATGGCATTTGTGATGAAATCATCTTCCTCGATTGAGAAGAGTTCGAACTCATGTGGAAGGATGTTCATCTAAGTTTCTTTCACTTGGGAAGTTCTTTCATAAGTAATCTTTACGAACTTTCAAATTTCTTGAGCACTTAGGAAACTCAAAACTCTTCTAATCTATTAAAGAGTCAAGCCACACATGAGGATTTGCATGGCTTAGGCGTTGATCCTCTCCTTTTTCCAATCAGCATTGGTGTACTCTTCTTCACTTTTCAATGAGCCATCTCAATTTGTAATAATACGAGGACCAAGAATAATTAACTTCCAAATCTCAATGTCTTGTGCTTTGATGAAGATCGTCATGAGTTTTTTCCATAGTGAGTAGTTGGAACCGTCAAAGAGAGGTGGATGAGTGATGAAAGCTCCAACATGAAATGGAGAGGGATGGCCAAAATCCATTTTCTTTTATGTTTATCTTTGCTCCAAGGATGTTAAGCCTTCTTGAAAGGAGATTGCATTGACACCACTTGTTGGAAATTTTTAGTGGTGCCTTAATGGAGTTGTGAGAGTAAGGAAGATAGAAAATGAACACAATGATTTATATTGGTTTGTCCAACCGTACTTACGTCTACTACCTAAGTTCCTCACTTAGGATTTTCCCAATTCATTATAATGATGATTGATTGTGGCTCAATCCAACAAAGTCTTATAGCAAGGTTGATTGCAACTCGCACCTCTAAGGGAAACACAAGGTTAATTCCCAACTCACACCTCTAAATCTTACACACTATTGTTTTCTTAGGTTCACAACTAACCTTTTCCACACCTAAAGTCAATACAAAAGGAATACAAATAATGAAGCACTTTGCTAGAGTTTGATGTATGAGCATGAAGCCTTTGATTTGCTATTTAGCTTGATCTTTGATGCTTTTGATGATAGAAAATGATAGGAGTTTTAGAACAATGATACCATATGTTCCCCCATTTATCTACCTTTTCTTGATGTATTTATAGCCTTTTCATGCCATATGATCGTTGGAGTTGACCAATTAGGCATTAGAGTGCATTTAATGATGTTTGAACCTTTTAGAAGGCCCTAACATACGTTATTGATGTTCTTATGTATGTTAATCATCATATCTTCAGGCTGTTGAACTAGTGGTGGTTCACGTTTGGTTCCTTCTATGTTTTGATTAATGTACAAAACTTAGTAAGATTATCTTTAAGAATGAAAAAAATTCAAGATGAATGAAGACATGAAAAGTCAAGAAAATTATGTTTTACCCATGATGATTAGTAGTTGACTAATGCATGAAGAAACTATTTTAAGATGTTCCAGACCTTGATTAGTCAACTGGTGGAAATGGTGAGTCGATTAGCACACAAATAGAAGCTACAAAAGTGCTTGGTAATCAACTGGTGAGACCATGAGTCGACTAATGACTTGGTAGTCAACTAATGAAGACCATGATTGCTCAAATTAACTCAAAATGACATTGATGTACAATGATCATTTAATGGATATGTAACTTGGGTAATCGACAGATGAAGTTGGTAGTCAACTAACCAATAACATAGAAGTGAATCTTAAGTTGGTAGTCGACTAGTGGAAGCTGTCAGCATGAAAAATTGCTTCATGATTGATTTTCAACAGGTATCTACACTATTCCAACAGTACAATCAACTTGAAGAGTGTTTCAAACACTATAAATAGAGGCTTGGAGGACAAAACAAAGCACTCAAATCCTTGCTACAATAATTCTTTGTTTGGTGCTCAAAATTAGCCTTGTTTGTGGATATTTTGCTTTATTCTCATATACCAAAATCCCACCACATTATTTCTCATTTGTCAACACTTTGAGTTAGAGTAAGGTTTGTTGTTAGCCATTGAAAACAACATTGTAAAGGCTTTCTAGGTGTGAGCCTAGAGAGGAATCAACATTTTGTTGGCTTTAGATGTGTGAGCCAGGAATCAACCTTGTCTTGGCTTTAGAGGTATGAGCCAGGAATCAACCTTGTTGTAAGGCTTTATTGGATTGATCTGGAATCAATCATTGATATAGTGTATTGGGAAATCATAAGTGAGGAACTTAGGTAGTGGCCGTAGGCACCGAGAATGGCTTAACCACTCTAAATCGCTTATGCTCATTTTTCTTCTCTCAACTCTCAACAACTCAGCTAAGAAGACTGAAAAATATACTCCAACACAGGTTATGTACATTATTTTAACATTAACGTACGTTATTCTTGGTCTTGAGTGATCCAGTAGGTTATGTTGCCATTTAGCATCAACCTAACGTGCATTAGACATTTCTTGCATACTTTACCTTGCCTTAACGTACGTTATCAGCAGGCTAGCGAATGTTAACTTTCCATAACACACTTTATCTTCAAGCTAGAGTACGTTAGTCACATTTAGTGACTCTTTTTGAAACTCTTAGCCTATTTTCGTGATTTACTCCAAGTCTTGGCTTTTGTTCATAATTGATTCTTTTGATCATAATCAAAACCTAGAAGGATCTCAATGTTGATCACACATGATCCAACAGCTGAAACCAAACATATCCGAATTAGACATGGTAACTGTGGCCATACATTTATGTGATGTATGATGAATTTACATACTAAATCAAGTAAATATGTCTAGCATTTTTACCCTAAGTGTACTTAATCATCGATGAATTTATACAATTTTTGTGTTTTCTGTAGGGTGAATGAGAAGGCTTGGAATATGGAATAAAAGTGATGAAAAATCCATGAAAAATGAGTTTAAAAATACTTTAGAATGATAGGAAAAATAGAAGAAAAATTGGCTAAAAATGGTGCCATTGTCATCACCACACCTAACTCCATAGCCATGCCGTAGCACCAAACTCTAGGCCACAACCGTGTTGCAATACCACACTTAATGCTAGTTCCAAAGATGGGCCACGGTCATGGAATTTTCATGCCAAGGCTGTGGCTATCAAAGCCTCCAAACTGTGGCCAAATGGTATACAGGGCGTGGTGCAACACCACGGGTTGCACCATGGTTGCAGAGACGGGCCACAGTTATGGCCTTTGGAGGCCTTAGGCGTGGCCCTCCCAGTTGGAGGAGAGAGAATGTGGCGGCTTAGAGCAAAGCTGTTGGGACTAAGGTACAATCAAGGGAATTTTTGAAATAATTTATTGTAGGGTTTGATGGGCATATAAAGGGACATAAATACTCCTTTTGCTTAATATTTTAGAAATATTTTAGCATTCAAGAATAAAAATATTCTCTTTTTCTTTTAAGGTTTAAGAACATTCTTAGGGTTTAGGCAAGAAAAGAAGAAGCTCTTGAGAGATCAAAGGATTCCTCTTGAAGAAGGCATGGAGAGGTTTCATCCTTATCAATCACTCTTATTTCTCTTCGTATTTATATTCGATGACAATATTTCATTTTTATTTTTATTATTGTATTTAATTTTTTTTCACCATGGTAGTTTAAATCTATTTTTAGGACTTAGAGATGTGGATTCTTGATGAATATTTTCTATATTTATGAATGAGTTTTGGTTTTGAATGTTATATATTGTGTTTGCCTTGGATTTGATTCAATGACTTGTTTTTGATAGAATATTGTTATGATTTATCACCATAATGAGGTTTATGATAAGTCTAGGTGAAGGATCAAAATATCAAGTCTAGATGAGGTCTACAAGTATTGAACATACCTAGTTTAGGGTAGAAATATTTTTTTTAGGTAAGGTGTTCGATGAAATTCCTCTAAGGCTTAAATATTCTAATTTAGTTAGGTTTAATCGAAAGGATTGGCCTTATAAATGTAGATATAGCTTAAATGAACTCGAAATAGGCTTTAAGTGAATGAAGTGGAGAGAACACAAAAAATCCCATAAACCCCCATTCACTGATATAATCAATAGGAGTCTTGGTCTAGTCTTGAAGGTCTTAAGGCTTTATCATTTATTGGTTATCCCAAATCAAATTTCATTTTCAATTGCTTGCTTTTAGTAATTTTGTGTTGCTTAATCAAAAATACCAAAAACTAAATCATGGAGTTTCTTTCTTTCTTTTATTGGTCACATTTAGTTCTCGTTCCTTGGGTTTGATAATCTTTGGAATATTCCTAAGGTAAAATTACAATGACAATCATACACTTGCGATGGAGTTGATTAAGTTTTTAGTGTCGTTGCCGGGGGACTACGCTACTAATTATGATCTTTTCTTTTTTTTTTCTTAATTGTTGTTTTTCCTTTGCACTTTTTAGGTAGTCCATGCTCTTAAGGCTTTCTCGAAGTTTGGAAAATAAGGAGGTCATTCCCTTAATGCCAGAGATTGAATGATTATGTAGGGAAAATCGGGCTAATCGAAGAAGGGAAAGGATGGCATAAAATTCAGACCTTGGTACAGTCGTGGGATGAAGCTAACATGGATCAATTGCCACATGAATAAGTTGGAAATCCAATGCTGATGCGTATGAGGTTCAGAGATATCTAAAGGGCGGTGATTGGAGCTTCACCATCTTGTATTGGTTGAGTCCGACAGCTTAAAATTATGAATTGGAGAATATTCACTTCAACATGCTACCTTCATTTCATGGTTTTCCATTAGAGGATCCATTGACCTTCTTGAGGGAGTTTTAATCCACCATCTAAACATTTCCTCTACATAACTTGGTGGAGGATGAACTTCGAATGAAGTATTTCACTTACATATTGAATGGTTGATTAATCTTTCGGAAGGCTCTTTCGAAACTTGGGAGGAGGTGCATGATAAATTTATGATGAAATACTACTTGCCCCAAAAAATGGTGGAGTAGAGGAATAAGATTTGATCATTTTCTCAATTGGAAGGAAAGCCATTCCATGAAGTTTGGAAGCGATTCAAAATGTTGTTGAGCCAATGCCCCTAATACAAATTCTCATTGGCTCTCCTTACTCAATTCTTCTATGATGGATTCACAATGCATGGATAAACGCTTGTTGACATCGTGATGAATGGTTACTTTGGTGACAAGACGACCGATGAGGTGTATGATATTTATGAGATGCTTACCACCAATTCCTAACAAAAGAAAGTGAGAAGAAGAAGAGTGAGAATTCATAAGGTAATCTCTTCTACATCCGATTTAGCTTCCTAAGTTGCAGATATTTCTAGGAAGTTGAATATGTTGATAAATAGAGAGTCCATGGGTGGAGAGCAATGCTCATTTTGTGGTGCCATTGGTCACATTGGTGCTACTTGTGGGATTAACTAAAGAATGGGTTCCAGGATTGAGGAACTAAACTACATGGGAGATTTTGGGAAGCCCAAACCTAGAAATGACCCTTACTTCAATGCATACAATCCGAGGTGACGTAACCATCCAAATTTTTCTTGGAAGGACCCAAATGCTAAGAATTCTAGACTTATGGGACCCTCAAGATTTCTACCTAGGCCACCCTACCAACAACCCCAACCCCAACCACCACCCTAAAAAAACACCCATGAAAAGAAATCGCCTCTAGAAAACCTCTTGATGCAATATATGTCTAAACGGGAGGCTAGAGAGTCCAAAGTAGACTAAGCCATTCAAGCTCAACAAGCCACCATATTGAGTTTAGAAAGGAAAAAGGGTCAAATAGCCATGGCGGTTTTCGAAAGGGAAAAGCAGAATCTACCAAGTACCTCTCAAGTCAATCCCTATGAGAGTGTAATGGCCATAACTTTGAAGAGCGGGAAAGAGATTTAGGAGCCAAAAGTGAATGTAAGGCTTAGTCAAAATAAGGGTAAAAAGGTTGTGCTTGAAGAAAACACACATGACATGTAAAATAATGTACAAAGTAAAGAGCCCCTTCCAACCAAAAAGATAAGGTAAAACCTTATGTACCTTCCATTCCATTCCCCCAAAGATTGAAGGATCGCACAAAGGAGAACAATTTCACGAAGTTGTGCAAAAGTTTTGAAGGAAATTGTCTCTAGCAAGAAGAAGTTGGAGGAATATGCAACAATTTCTTGACCAAAGAATGTAGTGCGATCATCCAAAACAAGCTTCTTCCAAAACTCTAAGATCTCGGGAGCTTCACAATACCGTGCACCATTGGGACTTATGGGATTGAAAATCATTGACTTGAGAGCCTCAGTCAACCTCATACCTTTCTCAATATTTAACAAGGTTAGGATTGGAGAAATTGTACCTAAAACCGTTTCACTCCAACTTGCCGACTGCTCCATCAAATACCTTCTAGAAGTTGTGGAGAACATCTTGGTAAAGGTTGGTAAGTTTTACTTTCCCGCTGAATTTTATGTGCTTGAAATGGATAGCACTATTGAGCTTCCCATAATTCTTGGTAGACCATTTTTAGCAACGGGAGGAGCTCTAATAGATGTGAGCAAAAGAAGGTTGACCTTTAGGACATCGAGTGAAACACATGACTTTTATGTTTTTAGTGATTTAAAATCGCCCTCATTTAATGATGGTGATAATGATGCTAAAGTTGTAGAGTCTTGCTATATGCTGTCTACCCACTCCCTTTTGAAATTGTTAAGTCACAAGGACAATAAGCGAGAACCTAGTGTACAACCAAGGGAACAACTATGAGAGAAAACCTAATGTAAAGGAGAAAAAATATTTTAAAGGGGTCTTGGCTATCAAAGAGAAATTCAAGAAAGAAAATAGTGATTTTTCATTGAAGGGTGAGTTCTTTGAGGGTCAAAAAATTTTATATCTTCCACCAAAAAATACATACTTTCGAACCCCAAAATTCCATGGTGTGACCCATTTTCAATTTCTAAAATTCATTCATGCGGTGCTATTGACATTATGCTAAATGATCATAAACCACTTACGGTTAATGGAAAGAGATTGAAGCCATATATAAAGTCCACCACAAGGACTACTAGGCGTCCCGAGTAGTTCCAATGCATATGTCTGAAATGACGTTAAACTACTTTCCGTCTGCAGTGACATTAAACTATGTCTATCTTTTACTTGATGCATTTGCCTTGCATTAGCATTCAAAATAGGATTGCATTTGCTTATGCGTTTAGAGTAGATCATGCTTACTTATTTGTTTTTCATGTTTACATTGAGTAAAAGCAAGTAGGAATTTTGTGGTGGATTAGTATGCATTTAACATGATTAATTAAGGAATAAATATTATTGGTTAGTTACGGAAATCTCAAATTGGCATTTTTAGGTTGCAAGGTTGGGAGTTTGTTTATCAACAACCTTAGTCAATTAGTGGTGGCATAATAAAAGGCTTACAGGCTTGTTGCTAAGTGTTTTATCCAAAGATGTTTAATGTTTGAATTGTTTTCAAAACAAGTAGAGTAAACTTGGATAAAATTTAAGAAAAGTGCTTATAAAGGGTGAAAAATGGTCACGCTTCTCTTTTGAGGGCGAACCTAAACCAGGATAAGTGTATGTGATCCCAACCCCGAGGTCAAAACAATAAGTATCTTCGGTGTAAATAAATAAGTGTAATCACAAGGGACCTTATTTGCTAACTCATTTGCAGCACGTAAAATGAGAGGAAAGTGATCAAAATGAAAATGCAATGAAAGGAAACATGAATGAAAGCACTTATAATTAAAAAGTGGATGAATCATGCCATGTTTCCTCTAAAATAATGGAAAATTTCGTTTTAATTAGGAATTGAGAGATAAGATTTAGAGATGTCAATATACTAGGGAACTTGATAAATGAACTCTTGAAATTTCCAATTATAAATGCCAAGGTTTAGTTCTTGTAAGTGATGAATACCATTGTATTGCTTCCTTAATCATTTTACTTGCATACTTGCATAATATAAAAAAGCTTCTACCTTTTTGATTCAAATTGTATTATTTCTCCGGGATTGGGATTGGTTTGCTTGGGGACAAGAAAACAAGCAAGTGTTGGGGAGTCTGATGTATGATAAATTTACATACTTCAAGCAAATATGTCTAGCATTTTTATCTCAAGTGTACTTAATCATTGGCGAATTTATACACTTTTGTGTTTTGTGTAGAGTGAATGAGAATGCATGGGATGTTGAAGAAAAGTGATGAAAAATGCATGAAAAAGAATTTAGAATGATGAGGGAAAGCGGAAGAAAATCGGCCCATGGCGTAGAACCACACCCTAGGCCACAGCCGTGGTGTAATGCCACAGTCCATGCTATGGTTATAGAGAGAGGCCACGATCATGGCATTTTCATGCCACGGCTATGGCCAACAAAGCCTCCAAATCGTGGTCAAATGGTGTACAAGGCGTGGCCAAATGCCACGGCCGTGGTGCAACCCATGGTTCCAAAGAGAGGGCACAATCATGGCCTCCTAGATGGAGGAGAGAGAATGTGGAGGGTTTGAGCAAAGCTATGGGAACTAAGACACAATCAATGGAATTTTTGACAGGATTTGTTGTAGACGGGCATGTGAAGGGATATGAATACTCTTTTTACTTACTCTTTTAGACATCCTTCAACATTCAAGAACAAAAATATTCTCTTTGAGCTCGTTTGGCACTACAACATATAGCATGTAACATTTTCTAATGATTGGTTATGAATGAATAGTAAAAAATAGAGAGAAGACACATCTTTTAATAAAATGCTATATGCTACATGCTCATGGAAAAATGTTATATGCTGTTGTCAATAAAAGAGCCATTTGCCTTTCAATTTTTGAGAACATTTTTATGGTTTAGGAAAGATCAAGTAAAGAAGCTCTTGAGAGATCAAATGATTTCTCTTGAACAAGGTTTGGAGAGGCTTCCTCCACATCAATCACTCTTCTTTCTCTTCGTATTTATATTCGGTGACAAGTTTTTCCACTTTACAATGCAATCTCTCAACTTTTGGAAATATACCATGCAACGTTCCGATTATCTTACATTTATATTTTAGACCTTCAATTGTCAGAAGTTTACCTTTCAGTCCCTTCGATATAAATTTGTCAAAAGCATCTCTAAATTCATCCTAACCTTGCCACTCACATACAATTCATTTCCAATCACCTAAATCACCTCAAAATATTTTCAGTTACATGAATAATCACTCAATTACACTAATTGACAAAACTGGCATCCAAATCCCAAAACTCCTCTTCCAACAAAACTCTAACTACTCATCTATGTCAAGAACAACTTCAATAATGATATTCCTACACAATCCCATAATTTATTTTACCTATTCAACCATAATCAATCATATCGCAACTTCAAATCCTTCAAAATTCCTCCACATTCACAAACCCTAACCAAACACAACACCCACCATTCAACACAACATTCTTTGCACAAAAACATGTTCTAGATGAACTATCCTACATGAAAAAGACAACAAAAATAAGTTGAGAAGAAGATTTCACCTCAAAATCTTGGATGGATTGAAGGGAGAGCAAGGAAGAGAGAAGGGAGGGTGTTTTTGAGTGAGAGACAGTGTTTAGAGTGAGTTATGACCGAACAAATGGTGTGGGAGGGGTATTTATAGACCTTCTCACCAAAACTCACCTTTTTATTAAGTTTCTAAGTCTTACGTACGTAGAAGAAGACTTACGTACTAACTCTGACCTCTTACGTGCGTAACTTCTCCTTTTACGCACGTAGCTTAGCCCCAGAATGCTTCCAGTAGCTTCTATTTTGATTTTTTTCCCACTTTTACGTATGCAAAACTAAGGCTCTTTTCATAAATTTTAGTGCTTACATGTGTAAGTCTTGTCATCTTGTGTACGCAACTCCTTTTGCTTGTGTATGTAAGTTGGATCATTTTTTACGCTTGTTTACATCTAAACTTTAAGGGAATCTCACCATTAATCACCCTTGGTCCCTCATAAGGATTCAAACTCGCAAATTATCATCTCGAGAATGAAAAATCAAATTGGAATCTAGCGAGGTGTTACATCCAGGGCTGGATAGGGACCATAATTGGGGCCGAACAATCTTTGGAATATTTTCTAATTTTGGACGCGATTGACCTGTCTAGCGCCATTCTCGACCAAACCTGAACTAGAATTGATCAAAATTTTAGGTTTTCATCTGATTTTTAGGCCATTTGGGAGGGGTTTGAAGGCTACATGTAAAAAAAAAAAACTTTAGAAACCCTTTGAGGGACTTTTGCCAGCCACAAAGGATGATTTCGCAAGAGCTAGGAAGACATTAAGAGCCAAATTACAGTATATATTTCTTTTCTTTCATTTTCTTATGTTTTCTTTGGATTTCAGTTTTGAATTGAAGATGTCTTTCGATTTTGCCATGAATAACTAAACCCCAAGCTAGGTTTAGGGATGCGATCTAACTTAGGGATTGATTGTTTTTCTAATTCATTGTTTACTCTATTCCTTTTCAATTTCATTGCTTGATTCTTTGATTGTCCATCATAGACTCATATCTTAGAAAAACTGTAAGAGATCCACAGGTGAAACATAATAAGAGGATTCAGGTTGAGAAACAACCACTCTTGATCCCCACTAATCACACAGATGTATTAACAAATCATGGTTGTCTTTCAAAGTCCAATTCACATGTTGCCCCGTCATGTTTGCCTTTTATTTTGATTAGTAAAGAACAAAAAAAAAAATCGGAAATGGAGCACGCATATATATTTAAGCAAGAACTTGTTGCCATTTTTAATGGACATCAATTTGAGTCAACTCACCCTTATGGACTAAAATCTTAACTTGGTACAGATTCGAATGTTCCATAATTGGAAGATGTTTCTCAAACCAGTGATGGTGAGACACCTAGAGTAATTCCTAGCAACGTATTTGTGATTTTATGGATTCTCAAAGATTAATTAATTTGGGAAATTTTATAGGGCCTCAATCACGCTTACATGTTATTGAATACCAAAAAGACAAAGTTGACGCCAACTCATCTACAAAGCAATTTGCTAACTGTGTTGTCAAGTTTAGTTACTATTCTGAAAAAAAGGGTTCTAAAATCATGGCTTTTTGAATGGTTCCTCCAAGTCAACTCATGTTAAAGGCAATCCAAGAATTAATGAGCAACACTAAGCTGAACAACATGACAAGCCGCAATGTGAAAAGGCCGGTGCAATGGCTAAACAAAAATCCAAAGTGATAGGACATACTGGGTATTTACACACGAAAACAACTGAAGAATCAACGGATGAGATCGAATCAAATTCATTGATCAGGAATCATAAAAAGATTTTATCGTCCTCCCAAGAAATTGTAGAAGTCCACAAGGAGGCTTATAGTACATCATGTGACGGGGTCAGGAATCTGGTTAAGTGGCAGCCTGATTTGCTTAGTCAAATTTTTTAATCAGTGATGTGTACGATAAAAAAATACAAAATATAAAAATTAAAATAAATTAAATTAAATATTCGAATACATGTAGTAATTATACAACTATTTTTGCACACTCGAACTAAAAAATGACAGTTGTTTTCGACGTGTCGTCATGATTTGAAAGCGTTGCAAAATAACCTCATTATCAATAGGTATAAAAATTTCTTTCTCGATATATACCAACAGGAGGTCATTCATCCATTCATCTCTCATTCTATTTCGCAAATCCGTCTTGACAACATTCATGGCAGAAAATACTCTTTCAACAGATGTAGTTGCAACGGGAAGAAGCAATGTCAATTCAATCAAACGATATACCAATAAGAAGACTCAAGCTTTTCAGTTTGAACCAACTTCATACAAACACGTGATTTGATTTCTTTGGAAAAAAAATTGGGTCAAATTATATTGGGACGATAGGATTTCATGTTAGGAGTTCCTTAAATTACGCAAATAAAAAATTAGATGGCTAGGATTAAAATTATCTTGTGGAACGCTGATATTTCCATGCAATAGCAAGTAATGTTCGCGATTCAAAATGCTTCTTGTCTCGAACCCTAGCTGATACAGTTAAAGCAACATTGGGAGGTTTCCTGTACACTCGTAAAATTTTGGGTGAAAGTTAGAAACAAATACAACTTCGGGTGGCTAAATGATATTTTTTGGCCAAAATCAATATACGGTAAATTAAAAAGTTATCAGAAAGTCATTTCTCACTTCTCAAACACATAAAAAACACAATCATGGAGCCCCATCTACCCGCTCTCTATGTCGTCGTTTTCCTCACTCTCTGTGTCTCACCTGTTAGATCCGATGCCTCCAATCACTGCTACAAAGATGGCGACTTTGTTCCTTTCTATGTCAACAAAGTGCCTCCAACTTCAAGCTCCAACAATGGCGGCCCTTCCTCCCATGAACAGAGGGTGCTGCCTTAGTGGCAGAGCCCCGTCTGATGGGGGCTCCCATGGCCCTCCTCCGATGCCAGTGGGTGCTCCCTTGTTGGCTCCATCAGTGAGCACATGGATGACAACTAATCTTCTTGAATGACAATGGAGAAGAATTTGCTTTCGATTCTTTGAAAACAAATACCATAGGCAAGTTAGCTACAAAAATTTGAGTTAGTCTTTTCAAGGTCTGTATAGGATATATTTTTCCAGGTTTTTTTGTTGAGCTTGGATTTCAAGAGTATTGTACAGACATTTTACTCAAGGTATCTAGAATATTCTTTGTGTTCTAGATGAAAAAAAGTACAAAGATAACGTTTCGTCAAAGAAAAATGTTCTAATCTATAACTTAATTGTTAGAATTTAAGTCTTAATAGCTAATCCTTGAATTTTAATTTAATAAAACAGACTTGTCCCTCATTAATGGGGTGTTAAGGATCCTTTTAGAAAAGCTGATTTCAATTATCTTTAGAGAAAATTTTGACTGAAACTTACATCTTAGGCCTTCTATCTATAAAATCTCTAGGCTCCCCCATATAAATCTATCCCAAAATAATAATGTGAACCATCGCAATTAGAGGGGGGTAGAGAGTCACAATGCATTTGGACCGTTACCAGTATAGCCTGTTTGACCCATGCAAACTTGTATTAGCTCAACTACCCATTTCCATTTAATGATTACCAATTTTAAGTGATTTAACGTGTTTAACATTTAATGTTTTTAGTTTCGAAATTGAACATAAAAGAAAACACAAGTATATGGCAATAAAAATAGCATAAATACGATAACATATTTAAAATAAAATAATATGCAAAATTGTTGAGCTGAATACATTCATCCCAATTATCAACCACGGAGCACACCTCGTAGTCAACACAAACAAGTCATAAGAAATTTAGTGTCATGAATAAATGACCCTCAAATAAGAAAAAAATGCCTCTAAGTTGAAAGGGCAATAATTAAGCTTAGATAGAAAACTCGTCAGCACCTACGAAAACAACGGAAGGAGGTGAGAAATGCTCAATGAAGGTAGATACGTGTGTTGGAAATACGTACAACTATACAAAAGTAAATGATAAGTATTGTACGAGGGATAGAGTTTAAGTTAAGCATATTAGATCAAATACAACTAGATATACTGATCAATTAGTTGCTGTAGGAGTTATCCTTATAGTTCCCCTTCAAGTTGATAGGAGAAGCTCTAACTGTCAACTTCTTTTGATGGCCAAAAAATTTTGCTTTAGACGGTGTCTTGGTTATACAGTTCCACTAATTGATCTTCTGAGGACATGTAAGAAAACTCAAGTTGTTTTCTTTAAACTAAGTCTCGAACAAAATGAAGCTCTATCTCGAAATGTTTGGATCGTGTATGGAATACGGGATTTGCTGTGAGATATGTCACCTTAATTTTGTCACACCAAAGTTTGGGTGGTTTTTGACAATGAAAACCGATTTTCTTCATGAGAGGCAGCAACCATTGAACTTCATTTGTTGTTGTTGCCAAAGCTCGATATTTAGAGAACCGGGAGACTGTCGTTGCTTGAGTGATCGCCAAGAAATCAAACTGTTGTTAACATACGTAGCAAATCCAATTGTTGATTTAAAGTCTTCATGTGAACTACGTTAGTATGCATCACAGTAAACAAATAAATGGAGATTGCTAGAGCGTCGTGTCTTGTGTCCACTAGATAATGTAGCATTCTCTTCACCATTTTCCAATGAGTTTCTATAGGATTATGCATGAATTGAGATACCCTATTAATAATAAAAGCCACCTCAAGACGAGTGAGACACAAGTACTGTAAGCTGCCTACAATCTGTCGAAATAAAGCAGCTTCAACCGGATTATTTTTGGACTTACAAATATCAATTTTTGTGCAATTAGGGGTGTTGTTATTGCTTTGGTAGATGACATGTTTTCCTTATCAAGTATAACATTGATATAGTTAGTTTGAGTGAGAAATAGTCCATTACAATCCCAGTCAGCCTCAACTAAGAAAATAGTGCAATCGACCAAGAGTTTTCACTGCAAAACTAGTGCTAACATTATTGATAAATTGCGATGATGAACAAGTTACTAAGATGTCATCTACATAAACTAGGAAGAGCCATGGGTTCTACAAGTTTTTTAATGAATAATGAGTGATCACACTAACTCCCCGAATGTCTTTTCTCGTCATTCTCTCTCTGCCGGCGACACCCTTAACTCCCCGTTCTCTCTCTGCTGCGACCGACACCATTCTCTTTCTGTTCTCTCTCTAGGGCCTACGACAAAGTGAGGTAAATCCACGTTTCTTGCCTTTGTTTTTGTTTTCCTTGCTGATTTAGGTTTGGGTAGACTTGATGACATGTGAATGATCACGTATTTTTTCATGAATAGTGAGACTGTGACAATTGACCCTAAATGGAAAATCTGTAATTTTCCTTCCTTTTTTGTTCGGATTGCAGTTTGTATTAACCTGTAACACTCACTTGTTGCTTTAGAAACAACCCGTTTTTCAGATTGGACAAGTGGTCTTAATTTCTTCAGATTGGTTTCCCACATTGGCCTTAATTTTTAGAAAGAACCTGTAACACTCATTTCGTACTGTTTCAGGTTGGGTTTTCCTGGTTTGCTTGATATAAAAAGTGAGATTAGGTGAAAAAATTGGCCTTAATTTATGGAAAAAAATCTGCGAAATGCAAAGAGTAGTTCAGAGATTTTTTTTGCCTTAATTGAATAGTTGATGGAGTATGCATTCAATTGTCACTTATTTGTACTACCAGAGTTTTTCACAACATTGCTTGCTAGATTTCTATTCGTCGGACAGCCGTTTTCTAATAACAAAGTGATCTCAATGGTAACGATTTTCAAGATGTGGTTGTTATTTAGAATACTTTGACTGAAATTTATTGGCAAATAGAGGTGAAAGCCGTAGATTTTAGTTAAGCACAGTGAATTGTATCTGCATTATTTATTGTAATGATGATTTCTAACCAGTCACTCCAACTTTTTAAGTAATTCATGTCATAAAGATATCAACTTTGGAGGTTGAAAGTTTGCCCTTTATAATTCAATCCATATGCCATTACCAAGTTATCATTTATGCTCTATATTTTGTCCTTTAGGTTACAAGATTGGAAAGCAAGACCAAAAGCACCAACTCCTATTGTTCCATAGTAGCCACAGAGCAAAGGTATGATTGTCATTATTGTTGAGTGCTTTATATTATTTATCACTTTATGTTTGTAATGCTATAAAGTCATGACCTACATTTGATTATGCCAGATGTCTTGTGAACGAGGGTCTGCACTTCATATGGAACTTAGTCATGATTTTTTTCGTTTCAATGATGCAAGTAAAATGTAGAGTATTGGCGTTGAATTGGAATTAGCTGTTTGATTGTAAAAAAAAAAAAGAGTTTCGATATGCTAGAAGAAACTATGCTGCAGTCCCAGATCTCGGAGGTACGTTTAGATAATTTGCAGATGCGATCAGAAAATGAGGCTTTCCAAAGGCGGATGGAGGCCTTTATGGAAAAAATGTGTTCTATGCCGAGCTTTCCTTCTTCTGCAACACCACCTGCACCACACTCATCAGTCCCCGATCAGGTTAGATAGTTTCATGACGTATTATATTTTGGATATAGTAGACATAAAATATTTTGGATATATATTGGAGCTGGTTGACATTTAATATTTTGTATATATTTGATATTTTAACAATATATTTAAATATATATTTTCTAATTAAATTAAAAAAATAAATATTTCATTTAATTTTGACGTTTTTTATTTTTTATAAATATTTCAAATAATAATTACAAAAAAATTGGTTGCAAACGTGGATTGAAAAATTACAGGCAAGCTTTGTGACGAATGTGTCCGTCGTTCGCAACCAATCCATCGAAAACGTGGTCGGTTGACCATTTCCCGAAATTATGACGAGAAGTTGGTTGTTTGCGACGAATTCTTGTCATCGCAAAAACATCTTTTTCTTGTATTGTCAGTGTGTGATTCAGTGAAGTTGAATTCAAGAAAAGCATCCCTGAGACAACTAAACCAAGCTTGCAAAAATTGTTTGAGACCATATAAGGACTTCTTTAGTAAATAAACATGATCTGGTTTAGATGGGTCAAAAAAACCCAAGAAGTTGCATCATGTATACTAGCGTAGACAGGTTCCTATAGATAAGGGCATTGAAAATGTGAAGTATGTAGGAAGTTTCTTGTGTGTTATCTGCAAAAAAGAAGAAAAGAAAATGTGCTGGAATTTTGTTCTTTTGATCATTCATTCAAAAAGATATATATATATATATCTCAGTACAAAAGTATTTCTAGAACTCTCTGTTAGTACCAAATCTCCTCAATTTCTGGAGATTTGTTTTCTACTTTATAGCTGAAAATATCACTACAAGAAAAAGTCCAAATTGCGACTAAAAACAATTGTCACAAACCATGGATTTTCGTCGTAAAACTACTGTTGCGACAAATTGTTCGTCGCAAATTTTTTGCAACGATTTTGTGACGACTGGTCAAAATTTCGTTGCAACATTGGGGAAAAGTCAACTGACGACTTTGTGACGAAATTCGTCCCAAAGTTCTGTGACGAAATTCGTCACCTTGGCAAAGGTTTAAGACGAATTTTGTCGCAAATTTTTGCGACCCATTTTGTCACAAAGTTTTGCGACGAATTTCATCACAAAGGTTTAAGATGAAGTTTGTCGCAAATTTTTTTCCACGCATTTTGTCACAAAGTTTTGCGACGAATTTCGTCGCAAAGGTTTATTAATGTTTTATTTTTATTTTGATATTATTTATTTATTTATTTATTAATTATTTAAATTTTTTAATTGATTAAATAAAAATGACAACAATAAATTAAAACTAAATAAAATATAACATTTCAATTAGTTATATTATTTAATAGGAATGAATAAAAACTAAATAAAATATAACATTTCAATTAGTTCAAAATATATTAAATATTAATATTTATATATCAAAATTTATTACAAATGTTTAATATTTACTAACTACAAAATATAATAACTACATGAACTATTTAATGGGTCTTCTCGTCAAGTCCGAAAATAGAATTGTAGCTCAACACGAAACCATTTTGTGCCGTAAAATCCCTCTTTTTGTAAATCTTGTGAAGGATGTCATTGTATCGCCTGCATGCCCGGTTTCTCCATAATTTTTTTATTTCCAACTCGTCCTCTGAGTCCATCCTAAAATGTGACTACAAATAAAAGAAAATATGTCAATATTTATTATTAAAAAAAGTTCAAAACAAAAATAGCTAAATTATAAGAATATATTTTAACTTGCCTTCCAATCATTATACCAAATATTCTTCGATGATTCTGATGCATCCTTCCAATGAACCGCATTTGCACAGAGGCTCGTTTGAATGGTTGAAGTAATCCAAAATGTCACATTCCTACTAGGCTCGAGCCTAACAAAGAACACTTATACATATTGAATTTTTTTACACAAAAAAAAACTAAAAAGATTAGTAAATGAAATTACCTTCCAGCCACAATACGAAGATGAGGAAGTTCACAATTATAAGGTGGTTGCAGCCCGTAGAACTCCTCGTGGAGGTTGTCATGCTTTGGAGTCATGTATCTGAAAAAAAAATCAAATACAACAATTTATCCATACCCAACATAAAAAAAATTACTTCAAACATCGCACTGAACCCAAACAACAGAAAATGCAAGCAAATTCCACAATCACCAAAATCAAAATGGACAACACGCGACGTGTAATCAAATTAGATGATGCCCAAAAAAGAGTCATCATCATTAACGCATTGCCTCATCATTCATGCATCTTGCTTACACCTAAAAAATCCACACCTTCAAAACTAAAATATAGTTCAATAAACTCATAAAGTATAATAAAACAACCTGCTACAAGATTTTGACAATAAAACAACCTCCCCATCTCCATCTATATCCCCGTCGTTGATCCTCTCTTCCAAATAGTAACTGCATCGTCATCATTAACATCCAAAAAGAATTTCAACTAACAGAAAATGGCAAATGAGTCAGCATATGAATTCTGAGATCCTCAGAAAAGTACTATCACATGCTACTTCCAATTGTATAGCACTGATACCAAAAAACAACTATCAGAGACAAATTTAAAGTCTAATTAACCTGAAAAAAAGAATACAACTTAAAAAAAAAAAGCAGAAGATAGAGATTAACTGAGAGCAGGGCGGGAGAGAGTGATGACGGGACAGAGAGCAGGGCGAGAGAGAGAGCGTCGGTCGGACAAAGAGCTCGGGCGGGATAGAGAGAGAGCGACGTCGGTCCCGGGACAAAGTTGAACAGAGAGCTCAGGCCGGATAGATAGCAGGGCGTGAGAGAGTAGCAACTAATTCATAGCTCCGTTGCTACGAATTCATAGCTAAATTGCGACAAAATAATTTTCGTCGCAAATGGGGCTTTTTCTTGTAGTGTATTCTCTACCACAAATACAACAATACATTCATTTATAACAAAAAAAATATGACAAAATGAACAAAATAAGCAAAATATCTTGTGCAGAGCTTTTGGAGGGTATTGGATTATGTTTTTTAATGACTTTTGTAGACTTTTTTTAAGTGCATAACTTTACAAACTTTATAGATTTTAATGACTTTTACAGTGTTTATAAATTTGTCAATGACTTTTATAGACTTTATTTTAAAATAGTTTTGCAGAGTTTATATTTTCTCAATGACTTTCGTAGACTTTATCAATTATGAGACCACCTTATAAATTATACTAACAAGAATAATAGAGCATGGGACAAAGTAATGCTCTACTCATGGCAATTTCAGAATGGTTATACTTTAACTTTCTATCAAGCATCACTTGTATTTTTTGTACTGGCAACAAAATTTTCTAAGTTTAATTTTAACCACCATATGGAATATCTGATCAACTTGAATTTGGTAGGAACATGGCTACTTATAAAGTAAGAAGTGTGCAAAGACATGTTTATGCCATCATCTTCTCTTTTCCATGAACAGAATCTACAATGCTTATTAATTGAAAGTATCATCAATGAAATGTAGATTTTTCATAATTTTGGGCCATAAAGATCATATTTGTGGGACTTTTTATACAAATACAGTAGATCATGCAAGCCTAAGCAAGTTATTCACGAGTTTGTTTATCGAGTTTCTTGATATGATAAATTCATCTATGTAACTAATATTATAGTATAGAAATATATTTACATAATTGTCATAAAAACCTAAAAAAAAAGTCATTCAAAGTCTTGAGCTATAGTGGAAGAGAATTGTGTGGTCTTTTTTATTTATACAAACCTAAAAAATGTCTTTTAAAGTATGTAAAAGTCACTATCTTTAAAATTTCATCACTTTTTGAATTTATGTATACTTTTATAAACTTTAAAAGTCCTAACTGAATACCTCATGATTTTTATAGATTTTTTTTTTAAGTTTGTAAAAGTCATAATCTAATACAGCTAAACTTTTAAAAAGTATTTAAAAGTCATAATCTAATATCTCATGACTTTTTAAGTCTATAAAAGCCATTAAAAGTCATAATTCAATACATTTTAGAGGCTAATAATCTGAACCATAGTTACATTACTAATAAATTAATCAAATTTGTATTAGCTATTCATCACTCCTTGATGCAAGAGCTATGCACAACACCAAGCTTGTCTCTTAGTTCTTCAAATCTTTTCTTCTGCAATCCTTTGGTGAAAATATCAGCCACCTGTTCTTCTCCTGAACAATGGAGCAACAAAACTTCACCTTCCTTTTCTGATTCTCTAATAGCATGATATTTAATTTTGATGTGTTTTGTTCTTCTATGAAAAATTGGATTTTTAACCATTGCAACAACAGACTTGTTATCGTATAAAATCTCTGTAGCAGCTCCTTGTTCGAACTTCAAATCCTTCATAATTTTTCTAAGCCACAAGGCCTGATTCATCAGCAGAGGCATCCATATATTCAGCTTCAGTTGTGGATTGAGCAACAGAGCTTTGCTTCTTGGAACTTGAACATATAATTCCTGATCCAAGAGAGAAACAAACCTGAAGTGCTTTTTGAATCTTCAATTGAACCAGCCAAATCACTATGAGTACAGCCAAGTAATTTCAGAGATGAACTCCTCCTGAACAATATACCATACGAAATTGTTCCCTGGATAAATAGCAACACCATTTTTCCTGCTCTAAAATGATTTTCAGTTGGCATGTGCCTATATCGTGATAAAATGCTGGTTGCATACATTATATCTGGCCTTGTAATTGATAAATAGTGCAAATTCTAAAAATTCAAGGATCAATAATGTTGAACCATCATTTGCTTTGAGCTTGAAACCTTGAACTGCTGGAGTACCAACAACTTTGCAATTAAAAAAAAGAAAATTTGTTCAGAAAAATTGATGCATATTTCTTTTGAGAAATGAATATTCCTTTTGGAGTTTGACACACTTCAACTCCTATAAAGTAATGCATCTCTCCCAAATCATTCACCCCAAACATGCTTTCCATTTGCTCTCTAAACTCCTTTACCAATTTTAAGTTGCCGCCGATAACAAGAATATCATCAACATAGATTTCAACAATTAAAACTTCAGCACCTATTTTCTTCACATATAGTGTTGCTTCATTCATGCTTCTCTCAAATCCCAAGCTAAGCAAGTGGCCATCAATTCTAGCATACCAAGCTCGAGGAGCCTGCTTTAGTCAGTACAACGACTTTCTCAACAAATAAACTTTGTCACCAACATTTTCAATAATAAAACCCTCTGGTTGCTCAATATAAATCTTCTCCTCAAGAACACCATTGAGAAAAGCTGATTTAACATCAAGATAATAAACTTTCCATCCTTTATTTGCAGCAAGAGCAAGTAATAATCTTATTGTATCAAATCTAGCCAGAAGAGAAAAAGTTTCAGAGAAGTCAATACGTGGTTGTTGAAAGTAACCCTTTGCGACCAATCTAGCTTTGCACTGTTTGGCTGCACTCTGAATATCCATTTTGTGCTAATCACTTATTGATTTTTTGGTCTGTCAACAAGTGACCAACTATCATTTTTCTGCATCATATTGAATTCCTCCTTCATCTCTTTCTTCCATTGAGGAGATTGCAAAGCCTGTTCAACTGTATTAGGCTCAAAAATAGCAACATTGCATCTGTTGTAGATGTCTTGTAGTGTTCTGGTGCCTCTTACAGCAAAGTTTTCATAATCTGAATCTTCCTCAGAGGTTGCATCGTGATTTTGAGGTGCATTTTTGTTATTAGCATTCTGATTGGAAGACTCTTCAATCATTTTCTCCCAATTCCAGGCACCTTTTTCATCAAACTTCAAACTTCTGCTCACATAAACCTTCTCAGTTACAGCATTTAAAATTCAATAACCTTTTGAAACAGAGTTGTAGCCAACATATACACCAACATCAGCTCTTTGATCCAATTTGTCTCTTTTAACCTCTGGTACATGTGCATAGCAAAGGCTCCCAAAGATCTTCAAGTGAGCCACTGATGGTTTAACACCTATCCAAGCTTCATAAGGTGTTTTACCATCAATGGCTTTGGTCAGAAGATGATTCTGTAAATACACGGCTGTATTTACAACTTCAGCCTAAAATTTATTTGGCATCCCTTTTTCAAACAACAAGCACCGTGCCATATTCATTATTGATCGATTCACTATAACAAAAATTCACATCTTTTTTGAATGGCAGTTCAAAAAAAAAGTACTTCTATATCAAAAAAGCTTATTTGAAAACATATTTGGAAAAGAAAGGGATAGTGAGCAAGGGAAAAAAGAGAAATTCCTATTTCCTAAACTGATGACATCAAAAAAGAAGCTACTCCTCTTGATTACTCCATTTTGTTGAGGTGTATAAGTGACTTTGAGTTGATGACTGCTTTTTAAAGAAATGACTGGAATTGAGAAGAAACATATTCAATCCCATTGTCAGATCTCAAAGCCTTTATCTTGCATCCACTTTGATTCTCTGCAGCAGCCTTAAACTTTTGAAACATGGAGAATACTTCAGATTTAGCTCTAAGGAAATTAGACCCAGCAGTACCTTGATAAATCATCGATAAAGAGAAGAAAATATTTGCTGCCGTTACAAGAAGGTATGCTCATGGGCCGCAAACATCAATGTGAACAAGTTGGAATTTCTCACTTGCTCTTCAAGCTTGATTCACGGGAAATAGAGTTTGGCTTTGCTTTCCAAGCTGACAAGTACTAAAACTTCAAAAATAACAGTAGCTGGAGGCAAACCATTCACCATTCTACTCCTCTCAAGTAACTTCAAGGCATTATAGTTAATATGGCCCAACCTCTTATGCCATAAACAAGAATCAGATTCATCACAAACAAAAGCTTTTGCTGCATCATTTAGCTAGTCAACATTAAAGCTCCTATTGTCCATTTTAACTGACAAGAGCTTTGTGCCAGAGGGATCAATAATTTCACATAATTTGTTTTTAAATTTCAAGGAAAATTTTTTATCTAGCAGTTGGCCAACATTGAGCAAATTATGTTGAATATTAGGTACTAACAACACATCAAAGATAAGTTTCGTACCTGATGGAGTTTTTACAGCCACCACACCTTTGCCCTTGACATCCAGCAATTTTCCATCACCAATCTTCACTTTGGAAGAATATGTTTCGTCCAAAGTTTCAAAATTTTTGACATTTGGTGCATATGGTGAGTGCATCTACTGTCTTCAGTGTTTTGAATTGAAGTAGAGCAGCTTGCTATACCAGCAGCAACAAAAAGTTGCTCCTCTTGAACTTCAGGTTCTTTATCAACTTGAGCAGGTTGAGCTTGCTTGTGATGGCTTGAATCTTCAGGGCAAACCTTTTCATAATGTCCAAACTGCTTGCAACGTTTGCATTGGACTCCAGGCCTGAACCAACAGTAATTTTCACCGTGATTTGTCTTTATGCAATGAGGACAAGCTGGAAACTTGCCTTTGTTGAAATTTCTTCCTCTGTTGTTCTGCTGGAATTTTTTGTCTCTGCCTCTTCGTAAGTGAGCACCTTTCTTTGTATCATTACTATGCACTTTTGCCTTTTGAGATGCAAGAAGCGCATTTTCAATTGACCCATCTTCTTCTCTAGATGCATTCCTTTGTTCAACAACTTGTAGAGCACTCACAAGCTCAGTGAGAGTAAGCTTAGAAAGATCTAACACATCTTCAAGTAAAGAAATTCTGGCTTCAAATCTTTCTGGAAGAGTGACCATTACCTTCTCCACAACTCTTTTTTCTGGTAAATCCTTACCCAACAATCTGATTTGGTTGAAAACTTTTATGGCTCTATCAATGTATTCTTTGGCATTTTTCGTATCTTTCATTATGATAAGTTCAAACTCCTCCTTTAAATTGAAGATCTGCACCTGTCTTGTTTATTCATTCCCTTGAAACTCTAACCTCAGCTTATCCTAGACTTCTTTTGCAGATTTGCAGGCCATTATCCGGACAAAAATAGTCTTGTTGACTGCTACATGAAGAGTACTCAGGGCTCTAAATTTTCTGGGGTCATATAATTTTAGCTGAGTTATGCTTGGATTTTCTTACAATTCAGCTGCATAATCTGTTTCAACAGCATCCTATAGTAGTAGACCTTTGAGATATGCTTCCATTTTCACTGCCCATACATGATATGCTTTGTGATAATTTTCTCCAGTGAAAATTGGAGAAGGAGCAGACATATTATTACTTGTAGCCATCACAAAGCACACAAATATGTCAAGTGTTTTTTTTTTGGTTTTTTTAGGTGAGATTTTCTTACTGGTTTTCTCTCACACAGTCCCACAAAGATCAATTTTAGCTCTGATACCAATTGTAGGAAGTTTTTGGTATGTTATCTGCAGAAAAGAAAAAGAGAAAATGTGCTGAAAATTTGTTTTTCTATCATTCATTCAAAGATATATATAGCAGTACATAAATGTTTCTAGAACTCTTTGTTGGTATCAAATCTCCTTAATTTCTAGAGATTTGTTTTCTACTTTACAGCTGAAAATATGCTCTGCCACAAATACAACAATACATTCATTTATAACAAAATATTCATGACAAAATGAACAAAATAAGCAAATATCTTGTGCAGAGCTTTTGTATCAGATGTTCATTAGAATCCTTCTACTGTACATGCCAAGGCAAATTTATTCAAGTTTTTCCTCATCTAGAACCATTTTCCCCTCCACCCCTGCTCCAAGAGCTTTGACTACAGGGCACCCTAATAGAATTACCTATTTGGATTGCCGATTTCAAGGATCTTATCTTTTTAGATTTATTTTATTCAAATTTAACTGATATTCCATCTACTATCTTTCAATATCTTCCCTAATTGAAACATCTTTATTTGTACTATGCTTATAAGGCAAAGTTGATTGATAAAGACTTCTGCACTGCAAAGGGTTTCCTGAAACTAGAAAGTTGGACAAGTGATTCAAATTGTCTAATAGAATGGTGATGTATCATAAGTTTGAATTTATAATCAAGCAAGAATGCATTTATTTTCATCCTATAAATCATACTTTTATGATGAAATTCATGTGATGTTTGTAGGATGAACAAATGATGAGAAAAAGAATGAAAAAAGATGGAGAAATAATTCAAAGTTGAAATCCCCCAAGTAAACTCAAGAAAACATAAAAAAAATTGAGATTTCGTGAAGGAAAAGGGTGTCACTGTAGTGGTGAAAACTGTCACGGCTGTGACAAGTAAAAACTGAATGCCACATTTTGCACTAAAATTTGTCACGACCATGACACTCATTTGTCACTGACGTGACCATGTTACGGTCACTGTCATGGCCGTGACAGTCTAGAAAGTAAGAAAAAGAGGTTGCTCGTGAAAAGCTGTCAAGTGGGGACCAAGACACATTCAAGGGGCATTTTTGTCCGCATTTTTTGAAGGGTTTTATGACGTGTGGGGGCTATAAATACTCCTCATTTTCACTCTTTAATGCATTCTCTACACCACAAAAACACTCTCTTTTGTTCTTAAATAGGATTTGTGGGTTAGGGTTTCAAGAAGAGTGGAAGAGCTAAGAGATTGGGGATTCTTCTTGAAGGAGACTTAAAGAGGCTTTCTCTATATCAAATTCTCTTCTATCCTCTTTATATTTTCATTTGGTGACTATGTTCTACTTTTATTTTTATTGTTTTATTTTTTTTCCATTACTATGGTAGCTTAGATTTACTGTTAGGATTTAGAGATGTATACTACTGAAGATTACTTGTTATTTACTGAATGTGTATTGTTTTTGTGCATTTGAATTCCATATTTGAACTTTATTTTTAATGGGTATTGTGCTTATATTCTTTATTTGAATGATTGCTCATGAATTTGATTTAATAACTTGTTATGTTTGACTATGATTATACTTGATCACCATGGTTGTAGTTTAGGTAAGCCTAGTTGAAGAATCAAGAGATGAAGGCTAGGTGAGGCCACAAACATTAAACTTGTGTGGTTTAGGATAGAAATATTGCTTACCCACAAAGTGTTCTATGAAATTCCATAATGGCTTAATAAACCTAGTTTAGTTAATTGAAACCGAGAGGACCCTTTTAGTAAATATAGGTATGGCCTAAATGAACTTGAGAGATGCTTTAGGCTAGCTCAATGGATAGAACACTCAATCCCAAAATCTCATTCATTAATGTAGCAAGTAGGATTCTTTAGTTGAAATATCAAAAGTTCTAACGCTTTATTATTAATTGTTTAGCTCCTTTCATTTCCAAGTGCTTGCTTTCATTAATTGTGTTTTTCTAATTCAAAACCCCAAAAATATGATCATGTGTTTATTTGATTTTTTTTTTTACGAATTGATCACAATTAGTACTCGTTCTCTTGGATTCGATAACACTTGAAATACTCCTTAGAAAACTACGACAATCCTTGTGCACTTGCAAGGCATCATCAAGTTTTTGGCACCGTTTCCTTGGAACAGAATTCTTGTTGTGGTCATTTTTATTTTTGTTTTTGTTTATTTACTTGTTTGTTTCTTTTGCACTTGTAGGAATTTATGCTTTTGAGACACATTAGGAGCTTGAAAAATCAAGAAGTTGTCCCTTTAATTCCAAAGATCGAAAGGGTTTTAAAGGCAAATCAAGCTAATCAAAGGAGAGCAAATATGGAGGGTATACCTACTCCTCGAGATGGGGTTGAGAATGCTAGAGTTAACCAAGCTTAAAGAGGAGTTAATGGGAACCAATTGTCGGGTCGCATGAATATGAGAGAGATACAAAGGCCGGTAATTGGAGCTTCACCCTCTTGTATTCGTTTAAGTTCGGCTGGAAGAAATTATAAGTTGAAGAGCATTCACTTCAACATGTTACATTCATTCCACGGCTTACCATCGGAGGATGCATTGACATTCTTAAGGGAGTTCTACATCACCATCCAAACATTCTCTCTACATGGCTTGAGGAAAGATGAGTTAAGAATGCGTTGCTTTCCCTATACATTGAAAGATAAGGTGAAGACTTGGTTGATCAATCTTCCGGAGGGGGACTTGGGATGAAGTCTATGAAAAATTTATGATGAAGTATTACTCGACCCAAAAGATGGTAGAGTTGAGAAACAAGATTTGCTCTTTTTTTCCAATGGAGGGAGAGTCATTTTATGAGGCACTAGAGAGGTTTAAAATATTGTTAAGTCAATGCCCCCACCATCAATTCTCTTTGGCATTGCTCACGTAATTTTTTTATGATGGGTTAACTATGCATGAACAAACCTTAGTAAACACCACGATAGGAGTCTATTTTGGTGACAAGACGGCTGAAGAAGTTTATGACATCTATGAGATGCTTGCCACCAACTCCCAATAAAAACTGATAAGATCAAGAAGAGCATGAATTCATGAGGTAAACTATAATTCTTCTGATTTGGCTTCACAAATGGATGAATTGTCTAGGAAGATGAATTTGTTAATAAACAGAAATGCTATGGCTAGAGAACAATGATCTTTTTGTCGAGTGATGGGGTATAATGATGCTAATTGTGGGATGGCCCAAGGAGTGGGTGTTGGATTTGGGGATGTGAATTTTGTGGGGGGATTCTCAAATACTTAACCTAGGAATGACCCATACTCAAACACCTATAATCTGGGTTGGCGAAACCACCTAAATTTTTCTTGGAAAGATCCTACCATCACAAACCCACCTATACCTATGGGACTCCCTGGATGTCAACTTAGGCCACCACTACCCTTTTAACAACAACCACCACAACTACCACCCTAACAAAACACCTAAGAAAAGAAACCACCCCTTAAGACCTTTTTATGCAATTTATGTCTAAAATGGAAACAAGAGATGCTAAGGTTGATCAAATTATTCAATCTTAACAAGCAAACATCCAAAATCTTGAGAAGCAAATGGGTCAATTAACCAAGGTGGTTTCAAAAAATAAAAAAGGGAAAGCTACCAAGTACCTCTCAAGTTGACCCCAAAGAGTGTGTAATGGCTATTACATTAAGGATTGGGAAAGAAATTGAGAAGCCAAGTGTGGGGAGGTACTCATAAGAGATGAAGGAAATGAATGTGTAGTGGAAGAACTTAAGAAGGTCGATGAGGCTAAGGAGAAAAACTTGCAAAAAAAGAGCTCATTTCCAACCAAATAAGTGAGGTTAAGCCCTATAAAACACCTATTCCATTTCCTCAACGGTTGAAGGCCCACACCCAAGCCAAGAATTTTGAGAAGTTTCTTGAAATGTTCAAGAAGTTGGAGCTAAATGTTTCGTTCATTGAGGCAATAACACACATGCCTCATTATGTCAAATTCTTAAAAGAGCTTATGGTAAACAAAAAAAAATTGGAGGAGTATGCGACGGTAGCCTTAACAAAAGAATGCAGTGCAGTGATTCAAAACAAGCTGCAACTCGAAGATTCGGGAAGCTTTACCATACCTTATAGCATTGGCACTCACGAGATCAAGAAGTCTTTATGCAACTTGGGAACCTTAATCAACCTTATGCCCTCTTCCATATTCAAAAAGCTCGGGATTAGAGAACTTGTGCCAACAACCGTGTCACTCAAACTTTCCAATCGTACCTTCAAGCATCCCTTGGGAATTATGGAAAACGTCTTGGTAAGGTTGACAAATTTTACTTTCCTGCTAATTTTTATGTACTTGAAATGGATTATGTATTAGAGCTACCCATTATTCTTGGTAGACCATTTTTGGCAACCAAGGATAAGGGAGGATGGAGCTTTAATTGATGTGAACAAAGGGAAATTGACCTTTAGGGTAGGGAGTGAGACATAAGATTTTCATGTCTTTAGGATTTAAAAATGCCTTCACTTAATAATTGTGATAATGATGCTAAAGTCATAAAGTCTTGTTGCATGTTGAACACAAATCACACACTAATACCCTACGGTGCTAAGGAGAGCAAATGAGAGCCTAATGAAAAACCAAGAAAGTACACCTAGTGCAAAGGAGAGTAATAATTTGGAAAAAGGGTTGGGTTTAAACAGTAAAATTAAGCAAGAATGTGATAATTTTGTTGTTAAAGGTGAGTTCTTTAAAGGTCAACAAGTTTACTATTTTTCACCCAAGAATCATGTTCTTTGGAACCTGAAAATTTCATTGTGTGGTCTATTTTTAATTTAAAATTCATGCATGTGGTGCTATTGACATTGTACTTAATGATCATAAACTGATTAATGTCAATGGAAAAAGGATGAAATCATACAAGAAGTCCACCACAAGGACTATTTAGCGTCCCAAATAGCTCCAACATCACCGTCCGAAATGACGTTAAACTATCTCCTGTCCAAAATGACGTTAAACTATGCATATCCTTTACTTTATGCATTTTACTTTCAAGTTTGCATTGAATAAAAGCAAATAGGAGTGAGTTTTATGCCTTCATGATCATATACCCTATATCATGCTTATATACTTGCGTCCCCTAAATTTTCATGTTTCATGCTTACGTGGAGCCATGCATTTAGGGAAAAAGCAAGAGGCAAGCACAAGCAATCATCAATAGAGAATAGAGAAGCATCTCTAATTTCTTTTAAATTTTGTGTTTTATTTGCATGATTTAGACTTGTCCTTTTTGTTTTATGCTTGTATAGATTGATCTGGACTTATATTTAGTAAACATTGGGGACAATGTTCAAAATAAGTGTGGGGGATGGGTTTAATTTTGTAGGCTTATTTGATTGTTTTGGGTATCGTTTATGTGGTTATTTGAATTGATTCTTGCTTGATTTGTGCTTTATTTTCATCAAAAAAATTTCAAAATGCATTAAACTCATTATGGATGCCTTGATATTTGGACTTGTTGAAAGAGGCTTGTAGTATTTAAGTATGCTTTTAACATGCCTAATCGATGAGGCTTTTCTAGTTATTAATCTCTTGAACCAAAACTTGGTATTCTTAGGTTACAAGATTCAGAGTTCTTTTATCAACAACTTTAGTCTATTTAGTGGTGGCATGATAATAAGCTCTCAAACTCTTTGCTAAGTAATTGTGCTTGATGGATTAAACTGTGTAAGAGTGGGCTTGGTTTTACAAGTTGACAAGTGCATGCATTAATGCTCAAATTTTAAGAAATACTTTTAAGGGTGAACCTAAACAAGGTAGAAGTGCACGGGATCCCCTCCTCGAGGTGGAAATGATAATTACCCTCGTTGACAAATAAATAAGTGCAATCACAGGGATCCTTAATTCACTCACTTGTTTGTAGCACCCAATGATAAAGTAAAATCGATGGAATCAAAGTCAAATCAAATGAAGCACTTATGTTATAAACAAATGAAAATGCCAAGCTTACTCACAAATAAGAAAATATGTATGTTAATTTTTAGCATTGGGGAATATAAACTTAGGAGATGGCAATAGGCTAAAAGATTTGATCCTTGAACTCTTGAACTGTCACTTATGAATGCCAATGTTTGGTTTGTGAGATTAATGCATAGCATAGTGTCCTCTTTTGATCATGTTACTCGCATACTTGTATAGTGTAAGAATTTTTTGACTTGGTCAATTCATTTGGTATCCTTATCCTGAGTTTTAAAATGGTGTGCTTGAGAACAAACAAATGAGTAAGTGTAGGGAAATTTGATGTATCCTAAATTTGCATTTATAATCAAGTAAGAATGCATATATTTTCATTCTATAAATGATACTTTTATGATGAAATCCATGTGATGTTTGTGGTATTTGTAGGATGAACAAATGATGAGAAAAAGAATGAAAAAGGTAGAGAAATGATTCAAAGTTAAAAGCCCCCAAGTAAACTCAAGAAAACATGAAGAAAAATGGAGATTTTGTGAAGGAAAGGGGTGTTAAGGCTGTGACAAGCAAAAACTGAATGCCATATTTTGGATAGAAATTGTCACGGCAGTGACACTCATTTGTCATGGTCATGACCATGTCACAGTCACTGTCATGGCCGTGACGCTCTAAAAGGTAAGAAAAAGAGGTTGCGTGTGAAAAGCTGTCAAGTAGGGGCCAATGCACATTCAAGGGCCATTTTTGTCAACATTTTTTGGAGGGTTTTGTGACATATGGGGGGCTATAAATACTCCTCATTTGTACTCTTTAATGCATTCTCTACACCACAAAAAATCTCTCTTTTGTTCTTAGATAGGTTTTGTGGGTTAGGGTTTTAAGAAGAGTGGAAAAACTAAGAGATTGGGGATTCTTCTTGAAAAGGACTTAAAAAGGCTTTCTCTATATCAAGTTCTCTTCTATCCTCTTCATATTTTCATTTGGTGACTATGTTCTATTTTCATTTTTATTGTTTTATTTTGTTCTCCTTTACTATGGTAGCTTAGATTTATTGTTAGAACTTAGAGATGTAAACTATTAAAGATTACTTGTTATTTACAGAATGGGTATTGTTTTTGTGCATTTGAATTCCATATTTAAAGTTTATTTTTAATGGGTATTGTGTTTATGTTCTTTATTTGAATGATTGCCTATGGATTTAATTTAATGATTTATTATGCTTGACTATGATTATGCTTGATCACTATGGTTGTAGTTTACATAAGCCTAGTTGAAGAATCAAGATATGAAGGCTAAGTGAGGCCACAAGCCTTAAACTTATATGGTTTAGGATATAGATATTGCTTGCCCACAAGGTGTTCAATGAAATTCCTTAATGGCTTAATGAACCTATTTAGCTAATTGAGACCGAGAGGACCCTTTTAGTAAATTTAGGTATGACATAAATGACCTTGAGAGAGGCTTTAAGCTAGCTTGGTGGAGAGAACACTCATTCTTAAAAAC
>CAODLS010732375.1:0-23424 GCA_948243855.1 Flueggea neowawraea
CCAAATGAGAGAACATTTGTAATCCAATCCAATTTGTTTTAGTGTGTGACCTAATAGGCCCACTCGAAATTGGCAATGGGCCTCGTCCCAAACACTTGGGCCCAATGTCCAAAAGCGGTATCTAGTAATACATTATGAAAACCCAAAATCGAGTGGACTCAGTGATCTGAGTTAACCTTTTACAGTTTGATATTTACTTCTTTTGTCTCACGATATATATATTAAGCATAAGACACGATCACATGTCAACCTTATATTGCTTAATGTGTTTCTTGATCCCAAGTAGATTGATATACAAATGACATTGATAAACCCTTTTTATCAATTCATTTGAGTATGCATACATTCTATCAATCCTACTCATCAAGTGACCTAAAGATATCACTCTTCATAAGAGGAACAAATCCATCACTCTCACTATCAATCCTCTACAAGATTCATGACATATCCAATTATAGCCTTTATTGTTACTCTGTTATGGATAATCTTTTACTAAGTCAAAACATGTGATTCCTCATGTAGGAGTCGATAGTGAGTTTCAGTTATAGGACTAAAACATCATCACTGTATGAAATCTACTTTTGACATTGATCCATGAAGTGCTTTCATAGCAGGCCAATCCAATACATATTCCCTAACATGTATCTATGTTCTAAGTGATATCCCATATCCATAATCAGTAAAATGTAATTATCCTCTCAGCAACATACTAACCTTGACTTGTTATCATTCCCCTGGTAACAATCGATTATGGACTTTTAGAATAATATTCTTTTTACCTTATAGTTTTACTATCAAGTCACACTCGATGACACAAGGAAGAATAAACTATTCATAGAAGTTTTATTATCATAAACAATATAATATTTCATAGATATCAAATGAAATGCCTCTTTATTAAATAATAAATGTAATGACAATGTATATCAATGATTGGACTAGCGCACAAAACTAACAATAGTTTATTCTACCTTTTTTCATCAAGTATGACTTGATAGTAAAACTTTAAGGACAAAAGGAATACTATTCTAAATGTCCCTAATCGATTATTATAATGAGAATCATAATAAATTAAGATTAGTATGTTACTAAGTCAATAATCACGTTTTACTAATTATGGATATAAGATATCACTTAGAACATAGATACATCTTAGTGAATATGTATTGGACTGGCCCACTATGAAAGCACTTTATGGAAGAATGTCGCAAGTACATTTCAAGCAGTTGTTATAATTGAGTTCTCTGATAGAAACTCACTATAGACTCCTACGTGAGGAATCACATTTTTTACCTTAGTGAAACATTATCCGTAACAGGGTGACAATAAAGGCTATGATCAGATATGTCATGAATCTTGTAGAGGGGTGATAGTCAGAGTGACGACTTGATGAGTAGGATTGATGACATGTATGCATACTTAAAATGAATTGGTAAAGGGTTATCAATGTCATTTGTTTTATCAATCTACTTGGGATCAAAAAACACAATTAAGCGAATAAGGTTGTCATGCAACCATGCCTTATATTTAATCTAGATATCGTGAGATAAAATGACTAAATATCAAACATGTGAAAGGTAAACTTGGATCACCGACATCTACTTGATATTGGGTTGCCATAATGTATTACTAGATACATCTTATGGACTATGGGCCTAAGTTTTGGGACGAGGCCCATGGCCAATTTTGAGTGGACCTATTGAGTCGCACACAAGAACAAATTAGATTGGTTCACAAATAATCTCTCTTATGGTAACTGAATTATTAAGATAATTAATTTGATTAATTATTTATAATTCAGGGTTTTATGTTTTATGTCATAAATATAATATGATATATTATTCATTAATGTAATGGGCTCTTAATATAAATCACTTATTATTAGATTAAATATGCTTGGGCTTATTATTATGTGTGACATAATAATTTGGCCCATATATATTAGTAAGGGAATGATTTATTTAATGATAATGTATCAAGTAATTAAAATCTCAATGACATTAATAATTGTATAAAAATTCGGCACATACATTAGGTTTGATTACGTCAAATGTTGACTAAGTCTTATTTAATCAAGTTGATTAAAACACCTAATCAGGAATGAGTCTTGATTCTTATATGACAAGGAGAATAAAACCTAGCACATATTACACAAGGAAATTTGACACACATATATTAAATAGGAATTTATCTATTTATTCATTAAATAAATAAATAAGAGTCTTAGTATGACTAAGTAATCCATACACTTTTAGGATAAGTGGAATGGAACCTAGTAATCTTAAACTAAGGTTTCATACACCTCTATATATATGTATTAAGGTGTAGCCAAATTTTCTATTGCTTTGTTCTATTGTTGGCTGAATTTTTTAGACACAAAATCAAGAGAGAAAAATTATTTGTGAGCTCTAGAATAGAGATTCTTCATGCTAGTACACGTTGCCAACCAAGTGAGTTTGTTCATGTGGATACGTCTAGACATGTTCGCGAAAAGGCAACGTGAAGATTAGTGGATTCGAGTTTTAAACACTAAAATCTACATCAACAGTCCAGTTGTCATTCACACATCGAGCTTTGGTTTTAAGGTAAAGCCACTAACCCTAATCGTTTATGTTGATATGCATGGATCCTTTGTGGAATTCTAGGATAAAATTTGTGTTATTTCTACTGCATTATCCTTGTATGAATATCATATTTTAGTCACGAATTCCATCAGTGGTTTTCGAGCCACTTGCATTGTCAACATAGATGATTCCTTTTATATGTGATATAAATTGTATGTTGTTGTATGAATTCCGCCATGCTATATTTTTGTGATATTGTTGCTAAATTGATCATATGATTTTGGACTTAATTTAGCAAGATAAAGTTGAGAAATTTATTTGTCATGGCCGAATATGATTGATGAATTTGTAAAGGTTGTTAAGATTCACATAGAAAGATGACTAGGTTTTGTACATGCAGTTTTTTTTAATGGGATTACTGATGTCTTAAATTTACATATTAATTCAAGCATTAAAGTCCTTTTTGATCGGTATTTTGTTGTGAGTTATTATAGTGCTTACGATTTGACTTTGCACCATATTTTAGAAAAGCCTTGCTATGGGTGATTTGACAGAAATATTAAACCTAAACACTTTGAGAGATAGAGTGTAACTTGTGAGGGTGTAAATTCGGCTATCCTTTTAAGGGGCATTACTAGTGTGGAGATATTTTTTTTAAGGTTGTCGGCTAACATAACGGTAGTTGTGTCTTTTCCTCAATCTACGGTGCATGTCAATTTGGGTAGTACATGATGTAGAGGTAAAAAGGTGATTAGGAATTGAGGTCCTTGATTAATTTTGAGTTCTTGAATTCTTGAGGACAAGTATTGGGTAAGTTTGGGGGAGTTTGATATGTCTTAAATTTACATATTAATTCAAGCATAAAAGTGTAGTATTTTCGCCATCCATGTGCTGAATTGTCTATGTTTTTATACGTTTTAATACTTTTTGTAGGTTGATGAGGAATGAATTAAATTGGATGAAAATGGGATGGAAAACATGTTTTTGAAGTTGGAAGATTGATGGGAGAAAGTGCGACGAAGATCGGATCAAGGGATGTGAAGATCACGACGTGCGATTTGGCACCTTACGGCCATGACCCATTCCAATAGCTACTCATAGCCGTGACTTCCGATAATCACGGTCGTGAGTCACCTGCGGAAGGGACAAACGACTAAGGTGGTAAGGGCTGATTTAGGGTGACCTTTTCTGGAAACTTGGGGCATTTTTGCAACAATTCTACTAGGGTTTCACCACATGTAAAGGGGTATAAATACCCCATCTTAACCATTCTTCCACACACTTTTTCAGTTTCATTTTATTTTTACATTAGCAAGAACAAATTTTTCTCTCTTTTCTTGGGTGAAGAATGTTCTTTTATGGTTTAGAGGAGAAGAAGAAGAACACATCAAGGCTTGAGGATTTTTCTACAACTCAACCTAGAAAAGCTTTCTCTACACCTTATTCACTCTCTTCTCTCCTTATTTTCATTGTTCTCTACCATGACTTATGTTATATTTTCTTGTCTTATTTGTATGAACTTGATCATGGTAGCTTAAACCATTTCTTAAGGTTGAGAGATGTAGACTCCTGATGGATGTTTGTCATATTTATGAATGGGTATGAGGTATTTCATATCATATTTTGTGTTGTGTTGGAATTGGTTCAATGACATGTGTTGTATGAATATTGTTGTGCACGATCCCCAAAGCAATGTTAGTGACAAGTTTAGGTGAAGGATGGAAAGATGAAGCTTAAATGAGGTTTACAACCATTGAAATTACCATACATAGGATAGACATATTATGTGTAGGTAAGGTGTTCGATGAAATTCCCGAATGAACCTAATGAGTCTAGTTTAGTTAGGTGAGGCCGAAAGGACCCTCCTAATAAATGTAGACATAGATTGAATGGACTTGAAAGAGGCGTTAAGTGACATTATTTAGAGAACACTCAATCCATAAATAACCCATTCATAAATATAACAAATGGAAGTCTTTGGTCGAACCTTGTAAACCCTAACATCTTTTTATATATTGTTTACTTCTTTGAAATTTAATTTGAGTATTTTCATTATTGCATTGTTATATTTTATTAAAAAATATAGAAATCAAATATTGGACTTTTATTTTCTTGCACGAATTGATCACAGTAGCAAACTGTTTTTGTGGATTCGATACCTTAGGGATACTCCCAAAGGAAAACTACATTGACAATCGTGCGCTTACGGATAGTTAATCAATTAAAAATAATGAATTGAATCATAATTTGATTATGAGATTCAAGTATTAATGAGATTAATACATATTGGAGTTTTTAAAATTAGCAACTCGTTTCATGAGCAATGCGAATTACAAACCTGCCTAGCAACCGTTTGATCAATATAATTATTTGATTAAATTGTATGATATTCTTATGATCATGATCTGATTATATTTGATTTGAATGCTGATTCAATATGCATGGTGCATGATATATCCTAATTAACCAAATGTGGTTGGCTTATTATTGTTCATTGTAAGGGTATGGCGAATTATCCCTATTTCAATTGTTTTTATTATTGGACTTGGCAAGTGTGCCGATTTTATTTTAGTATAGATTAGCATAGACCTTATTTATATTTTGAATGTAAATGAAGATGGAGGCCATTTGTGACAACGAAGAAAAGAAGGACTGTGAAACCTTAAGTTAACCATAATCATCACATTGGCTTGTGAGATCAAATTAGTTATGGACTATGTCATGTCATGTTTATATCATGCTTTTAATATACATATGCATATGATGAATGTATGCCATGGATGTAAGATCTTTATTGTATCCCACGCAAATCAATAAAACAATCTGAACGAATCCCTAAAATATTAAGTCATAAATTGCCTTTCTTAATCAATGCTTGTGAAGGCTTTGTTCATTAGTGTGTAGTTTCTGACTCCATAGGGTGCACCCAATTACCTTAGTGAGGCGATGATAGATAATGGTTGTATCTATATTTTGGTTAAGGTTACACTTAACATGGCTAGAAAAATGGTTTTGGGCCTAAGGGCAAAGAAAGAGATTTAATGTCGGGACATGAGATGTCAAAAATTCTTAGAAATACAAGAGTTATATTTGATATAATTGAAACGAGTTTTCTACCTATATAGCTAAGGTTAAGGACTAGCTCAACTGACATAACTTTGAGTGAAATTTGGATATTGTACCCACTTTGTTTAAAACTTGAATTAACTTTAGGAATGTTAATTTTAGTGAGAGTTTTCAAAAGACCTCTTATTAATTCGTGCATATTTTGTAAGTAGGTATAATAGAAACAAACAACAACACATCAACATTTACTTTGCGATCGAGCCTTGAGAAGGATAAATTGAATGGGACTAACTACCTTTATTGGTCATGAAACTTAAGAATTGTTCTTAAGCAAGAAAAGAAGAGTTATGTTTTCGACACATCATTTCCCTTGTACCTCTATCCAATGCTCCAATATCACAAAAGGATGCTTATGAGAAGCATTTGAGTGACTCAGTGAACGTCACATGTCTCATGCTTGCTACCATGGTTACAGATTTGCAAAAGCAATTTGAAGCTTTGGAAGCATTTGACATGATGAGACATATCAAGGAGATGTTCCAATAGCAACCCCGTCAAGAAAGGTTCTTGACAATGAAAGTAGTGAATGAGTGCAAGATGGCTCCTGGCACTTCAGTGAGTGCACATGTTCTCAACATTAAAGTCATGTTGATCAACCAGAGAGACTAGGTACTCATATAACAAAGGAATTGGTTGTAGATACGATCTTAGGGTCACTTCCTAGTAGTTATGAGTAATTTTTCATGAACTAAAATATGGACAACATAGATAAGTCCATCACCGAACTTCTAGGTATGTTAAAGAATGCTGAGAAGTTCATTCCTAAAGAGAATGACGTGCTTACGGTATGCAAGAGGAAAAGGCAAGCACCATGGCAAGGCTAAGCCAAAATTTGTTGGCAAAGGCAAGGGGAAATGCAAGCCTAACTTTTTCAAGCATAAGACAAATGTGGCCAAGATGAAAGAGGGAGTTTTCTTTCACTGCAATGAGCTGGGCCATCGGAAAAGGAATTGCAAACTCTACTTGGAAGAGCTAAAGAATAAGGGAAGTGCGACTTCTACTTCTAGTATTTTTGTTATGGAAATCATTATGTCTACTAATTTCTCATGGGTATTTGATACTAGATGTGGAGCTCATATTTGCATTGATTTGTAAGGATTGGGAAATACTAGATCATTGATGAAAGGCGAAGTGGACCTACGAGTGGGAGTGGAGCAAGAGTTGTTGCATTAGCTATAGGAACTTATTATTTAACTTTGCCTAGTGTACTTGTTTTACAATTGTCGAATTGTTTTTATGTTCCTACTATTAGTAAGAACTTAATTTTCGTTTCTTGTTTAGACAATGATGGTTTTCATTTTACAATTAAGAATAATAATCTTTCCATCTATCATGGGGACATATTTTATGGTGTTGTAACCTTATCATTTGATCTCTATATTTTAAACTTCGAACAAATTAAGCCCATATATAACATTAATAATAAAAGGTTAAAATCAAATGATTTAAACCAAACCTACTTTTGGTATTGTTGTTTGGGCCAAGCAAGTGAGAAACACATCTCAAAGATGGATTACTTGACTAGTTTGATTTTGAATCATTTGATACATGCAAATCTTGTTTGTTAGGAAAAATGACTAAGAGTCCTTTTATACACAAAGGTGAAAGGGCCAATGATCTATTAGGTCTAATACATACCGATTTATGTGGACCTTTTAGTACAAGTTCTAGAAGAGGTTATTTGTACTTGTCACCGTCACTGATGACTTCAGTAGATATGGATTTTTCTATGCTATGAGACATAAATCCATGCTTGCTAACTTTGATCCATATTTATATCACTGAACATTGAGGACAATGTTCATTCTAGGTGTGAAGGAGGAGTTGTTGATTTCTTCTTTGGGTTAATTGTGTATATATGTTTTATTTTGCTCATTTTTCTAAAAAATCCTTGAAATTTGTGATTGAATTTATTTAGAGTGTGAAAATAATGAGTTTGAATTGAATTGGTTGGAGGATTTTTGTAGTGTATTAGTATGCCTTTAACATGATTAATTGAGGAGTGTATGCTATTTATGGAATTTTATTTGTAATTTGGCATTTCCTTTAGGTGGCATAATTTGGAGTTCATTTATCAATATCCTTAACCTATTGGTGGCGGCATATAAAGGCTTTCAAAGTTGTTGCTAAATGATTTTGCATGAATGATTAAATAGTGTTAAATATAGAGTAAGCTTGGTGAAGCTAAACAATGAGAAGTGCATATGGCTCCAACCTCGAGGAAGAAATGATAAGTATTCCTCGTTGATAATAAATAAGTGGAAACAAATGAGCCCTTAATTCACTCAATTGTTTGTAGCACCCAAAATGAGAGTGAAAGCACTAAAAAGGAAATGAAATCAATGACAAAGTAAATAAAAGCATTTATGTTTGTAAAGGAATTATTGAAAACGCCCAGTTTATTCTATAAAGAAAAAAGTGTGTTTTAATCTTAGCAAACAGGGAGATAAGCTTTGGAGATGCCATTAGGTTAGGGGATTTGGTTTTTCGTGAACTCTTGAAAAAATTCTCTTTCAATGCCAATGTTTGATTTATGAGATTAATAAATACCATGCTATTCCTCTCTTAATCATTTTACTTGCATAGTATCAGAATTCTCATGCCTCTTTGATTTGAATTATATTCTTGTCCCCGAGTTTTGAATTGGCTTGCTTGAGGACAAGCAAACAAGTAAGTGTTTGGAAGTTTGATGTATGCTAAATTTACATGATAAATCACGAAATAATTCATACATTTTCATCCTTCAAATGATGCTTTTATAATGAATCTAATATGATGTTTGTGATTTTTGTAGGATGAGACAAAGTGAAGAAAATGAGTTGGAAATAATCCAAAAATGATGCAAAGAGGAAACGTCTTGAAATGACTCATGATTGGATGAAGAAATTGAAGGAAAATTGAAGCAATTAAAGGACCAAATGGTGGCAGAAACTTGTCACACCCGTGATGTTACCCATGGGCACGCCAAACCCATACAACCATGGTTGTAGGCACGCTTAAACAAATAGAAACTTGTCACGGCCGTGACACTCAAATTTCATGGCTGTGACATCTTGAAAGTCAAAGAAAATGTCAATTTCAGGAAGAAAAGCTTGTGGGGACCAAGCCACATGCAAGGGCACTTTTGGTAGAATTTTTATGTAGCGTTTTGGCACATCTGTGTGGCTATAAATACTCATTTTATTTGCCCATTTAAGTGGGATTCTCTACATCATTAAAAACATTCTCTTTTAGGATTTCAACAAGGGTTTGAAGTTAATGGAAGCTCTTGAAGATTTTGGGCATTCTCTCTCAAAGTGACATTCAAGAGAAGACCTTGGCTTCCATTCTTCCTATATCTCTTCTTAGTTCTAGCTTGCCTACCATGTTTAGTTTTTATTTCATTGTTATTTTTATTTTATGTTAATCATGGTAGCTTAGATTTTTTGTTAGGGCTTAGAGATATGTACTATTGATGAATACTTTCTATTTAATGAATGGTTTTCGTTTTTATGTATTTGAATTCCATATTTGAAGTTGGTGTTTTATTGGGTAATGTGTTTATGTTATCTATTTGAATGATTGCCCATGGATTTGATTTAATGGCATGTTATTCTTTACTATGATTATGATTGGCCATTATGGTTGTAGTTTAGATAAGCCTAGTTAAAGAATTGAGAGATGAAGGCTAGGTGTGGCCCACAAGCATTAAACTTGTGAGGTTTAGGATAGAGATATTGTTTGCCCACAAGGTGTTCCATGAAATTCCTTAAAGGCTTAATGAACCTAGAATGGCTAATTGAGGTCTAGAGGATCCTTTTAGTGAATGTAGGTGTGGCATAAATGAACTTGGGAGAGGCTTTAGGCTAGCTCAGTGGAGAGAACATTCAATCCCAAATCCCCATTCATTAATGTAGCAAGTAGGATTCTTTAGTTGAAATGTTGAAAGTCCTAACACTTTGTTATTAATTGGTTTCTACTTTCTTTACTTTTGCTTGTCTTTTATTTAAAAAACCATAAAATCAAATCATGTTATTTATTGCTTTGAATTTATGAATTGATCACGATTAGTACTCGTTCCTTTGGATTTTATATCCCTTGGAATACTCCTTGGTAAAAATACATCGATTCTTGTACGCTTGCAAGACATCAATCACTTGCTCCATTCTAGGCTCCTCAACCTCAACTTGAGGTCTAGCCATCCCTTGCATCCTTGTCTTTCTTTGATTAACACGATTTTCCCCCAAAACCCTCTATATTTCTCAAATCAAATGGATAACCTCTTGATTTTCCAAGCTCCTAATACGTCTCAAAGCATAAACACCTACAATTGCAAAGAAAATCAATCAATTAATTAAAAATAAAAGAAAATATGACAATTAGAACATCGTTCCCTGGCAATGGCTCCAAAAACTCGATCGGCTTCTTGCAAGTGCACAAGAATCAATGTAGTAATAATGTGTACCAATAAGTATTCCAAGGGTTATCGAACCTAAGGGAATGAGTACTAATGGTGACCAATTCATAAAATAAATAACATGATTTTATTTTTGGGTTTTTTGAATAAAAGACAAGCAATTGACAAAATGAGTAAATATGTTGGAATTCGTAACTAAATTATGGCATTCATAAGCATACATGGAAGCTTAAATAACAAGATTTTAAACCTAGAAATCCACCAAGGATCCATGCATATCAACATAAATGATTAGGGTTAGTGGCTATACCTTAAAACCAAAGCTCGATGTCTGAACGACAAGTGGAGCGTTGAGGTAGGTTTTAGGGTTAAAGGTATCCACACGAACGAACTCAATTGGATTGGCAATGTGTACTAGCGCGAAGAATCTCTATTCTAGCCTCACAAATTTCTCTATCCTTTTTGGTGTGAAAAAATCATCTAAGCCCTTAAAGTAGGATTTGAAAATTCGGCCACACGTTATGTACACATATATAGAGATGTGTGCAACCCTAGTTTAAGCTTACTAGGTTTCAATCTACTTGTCCTACAAATATATGGATTATGCCACCACCCAAGACGGGCCTGTGACCGGCATATGGGGCGAACTGTCTATGTAAGTCTGACCCATCTCAAACAAGCCTAAAAGGACATAACAAAAACTAAAATATTGAAAATGATACAAAAATCATTTTTTTCAAAGTAGTAAATAGAAATCCAAATATTATTTAAAACATAAGTTTAAACAATAATAACAATATATTTGATAAATAATAAATCAGGTTTAAATATCAAATAAATATACAAAACATACACCCACAATCAACCAGTTTGGAGCTACTAATAAAATAAATAACTGGGTCCGAACAAAAGGGCTTTGACTGCAACTGCAGAATGCCTCACCAGGTGTTGAATGCCAATAAGTCGCAATCAACCAAAATCACCTATAATTAAGAGTACAATAACATAGACAGAAAACAAAGGGTAAGAACCCTAGTGAGGAAACGACACTACAGATCGCCTGGTATGTGCCTCACAAAGACTGTTTTGAAAACGGTTATAAAAAAAATACCACATGCAAATATAAGTGTACATACGTATACACAATATATACAAATCCATAGTTTTCGAAATTCGTTTTGAAATTCTTCGCAAAAAAAGCAGTCAACGAATAGTCATACAAATTTGCTAAATATCTATTACAAATAAAATATTTAGCTTTCAGAATATGAAATAGCCAAAACATTCCCTTTCAAAAGATTTACCAAAAACTCATATCTATTTTTCCAAAATAATTATTTAAAGGATGTATTCGAAAAACAAGTAAAAACTCTTTTTGTGCACTCATGCATAAATTCATCCTTTTTGTACCAAAAACAAAAACATTATCGATACCAAAAAAATCTGGCATGGGACTAGTATCAACATGCACACAGAGCCAAGGGCTTATCACACAGCTATGCCTAAGGCCTAAATCATATGTGAACTCTGCCACTGCTAACATATAGTCTCGTGTGTTAGCTAGACACACATGCTACCACCTAATCTGGTAACTGAGTGTTACCACCTACCCTGGTAACTGAGCTTTCACATTGGTATACCAAATGTCATGTTTACCCCCGTAACATAGGCGTCCCATAGCTAAATATTTTATCAAAAACATATGTAGATATTCATTTAAAAATATCCAAACAAGCAACATGTCGAACATACATTTTTTTTTTGCAATATATCAAACGTTCAACCGAAACGTTTATTAACGAAAACATCTCAAAAAACTGAACATAGTATTTTTTCAAAAATACATTTAATCCTAAAAACCAATGCATGTTTAGAAAATATTCTTGAACCTAGACATAACATTTTCTAAATAATGAATATCTTAAAATCCAAAGAGAGGGTTATTGTCGAAACCATAATAAATATAAAAATATAATATTTATTTCAGAAACCATCAAAAAATCCAATAAAACATTTATTACATAAATGTATTAAATTTCATAGTAGGTTTTTCATGTAAGTCAAATTTTAGGTTTTTCAATCCCTTAGTAATTCCAGATTACATGCAAAAGTTCATATACATCAAAAACAATATAGTTTAGAAGACACAACCTATGTGTCTGAAGTTGTCATTCCACTCATTTGGATATCCAAACTGAATGGCCCAATCACGCACCACTAGCGGCTAACTAACCACGCTGACCAGGATACATAGCTGAAACAATTATCAAAATGATATCAAAGACATGATGCTGGTATTGTGGCGGTATCAAATGCATGATATGCAAATGCAGATCCTCAAAATACTTGAATAAAGCAAGAAACCCTTTTTGGATCAACGGCCAACATAATAAATTAAATATTACACCTTGGTGTAATATTACACTTTGATCCCCAAGACTTGGCAAATTATCCAAATAGTCAAACTTTCGATTCAACCGATCAAAATTGAATCCAAACACTCACATTGACTATAATCAACCTCCTAAGCAAGAATCCAACATCCATTTCAACAAACAAACTCAACATCATCAAGATTTTCCAACCTCAAATTCGGATTTCTTGAACCCATAGAAAAAAATCAACAAATCACAACATCCAACTCAAATCCAAGTATTTCTAATTCTAATTTATCAAGATATAACAAGAAAAACTTCAAATTTAGCAAAGAAATCATCAAAACCCGAAACCCTAGTTCAAGAGCATACCCATTTCATTCAAACTCAAAAACCTCCAAAACCAAAGCTCATCATCAAAACCCGAAACCTTAGTTCAAGAGCATACCCATTTCGTTCAAACTCAAAAACCTCCAAAATCGAAGCTCAAATCATGCTTATCTAACCTCAATCCATCATGATATAACATCCCATAACTCCCATTACAACAGAAACAACAAATCCGAACTCTATAAAGGAATTCGACCACAAACCCAAATGTACAATTCATGAACAAAATGAGAAAAGGAAGAGATTAATGAAGTGTTCTTACCTCAATAAATGGAAATGAATCAATGGAAAACCAAAAGAAGTGATGAGGGACGAATTGAGAGAGTTTGGAAGTGGTTTGGAGTGAAAAATGACGATGAAGAGTTTAGGGAGGGGTATTGATAGACCCAAGTGCCAAGACGTTGTGTTTCCCTCGACTAAAGCATTTATGGGCATGCTTTACGCCTATAAAGGCACTACTATACACGTAGTACAAGTCTTATGTGAGTAGTACACAGTATAGTGGCGTAAAAGACATGAACAACCGTGGTTTGCTGCCCAAAACACGTTCTACGTGCGTAACAAGACTATTATGCACGTAGAACACATATTACGTGCGTAACAGATTGTGTTACGTGCGTAGACGTCTCCATTCAGCTCCAATTCGATTTTGAATGGTCTCCAACTTGCATAACATCCCTCTAATGCACGTAGAGCCCCTCCTGAACATGTTTCTAACTTAGAAACACCAACTCCAACACTCCCGAAGTAAAATCAATATCGCAACTCGACAGAACGACGCACGAATCACCTCCAACACCAAACTTTGCAAAAAATATTAACATGATTAAACTCCATCAATATTTTTATTTATCATATTAAACGCCCCCATCATCATCAGAATAATTCAAGAACCAATTCAAAATCAAACAAAAAGCTACAGGACTCCAACCAGAACATATGGGGTATTACATTTTCTCCCACGTGTTGTAAAAAACACTAGCACTCCGTCAAAGATGCTAAAGAAATATTTTCCTTCTTAGTGATCAGAGCAAACAACAGTTGTAAAAGAGCTAAAGAAGCTTTGTGAAAAGCCTCATCCTTTAAAGGTTCCCAGTACGAGAACACGAATACTGCATATAGATTCCAGCAATGAATTTTTGGGAGCAGTACTTTTAGAAGAAGATGACAAAGGATCATGTGAATATTATGGTCATGCCAGTGGTTAAGGTGTAAGCTGTGCGATTTGGTCGGTTCTAAGTCATCAAACCAAACCATGCCGCAAATTGCAGTTTGAGAAAATTGCAATCGCAGTTAAACCACTAATTCGGTTAAATCCGCAAAAATCAAACTATCGGTTGCGGTGCGATTTGTATGTGTGTGTGTGTGTGTGTGTATATGTATGTATGCATATATATATATATATATATATACATATATATATATATATATATATATATACATATATACATATATATATATATGTATGTATACATATATATATATATGTATGTATAGATATAGTTACGCAGTTGCGGTTTGGTTTGAGCAGTTTGAATATATTTTTAACCCCAGTCGAACCGTAAATTAGCTATTTTATAAAATTATGATCCGCAACCAATCTGAATCTATAAAAACTGCAAATTGCAGTACGATTGCGAACGAGTTGGTCGATTTATGCAATCCAGCTGTTGAACCTTACACCCCTACCAGTGGTCAATTCTTTGAAGTAGAAAATCACTATCATACAGTCTACAAGGAAATATTAGTTGTAAAGTACAGAATCAAGAAATTTGGATTCCATTTGATTGGTCATAAATTTTTGGTTGAGATGGATGATTCATTTTTTCCTAAAATTGTAGAATTTAAAAATAAAGAAATTCCAAGTGGTCAATGCTTAAGGCTGAAGGATTGGTTTAGACAGTATGAATTTGATGTCAGACATATAAAAGGGGACCACAATGTCATTATTGATTATCTCTCACGTCTAAAGAAGAAACCAACCCAGCTCATTCTCCCTTGGTGTTCATTACCAGTAATATTTATGGCAGGACCTTCTGATCCTTCATACAGAGTGGCAATGCAGAAAAGAAATTTTCCTTCTGGTTTCCCTCATATTGATATGGAATCTCCTGAAAAAAAATCCATACCTATGCAAAAACCCATCTATTCCATTTTAGATCTTAACTCCCTGAGATCTATTTCACCAGCCTAATTCCCAGATATTACATATTTGATCCCTTATGCTTTTCTCAAAAAAAAAAAAATAATGGCTAGCTCATTCACTAAGAGTTTTTTGTGGTTCCTATGGTGTCCTATCACCATTCACAAAATAACCATTGAATTTTATCCAAAAGAAATCCTCAAACACCTCTTTAATGATCAACAATGCTTCTCCTTGACATTTCTTTGATGGTTTCAACCTATTCCTATTTGGAGAAAGAATTTAAAAACTGCAAATGAAAACCATAGATTCATCCAAGAAGATCATGGTTATTATTCCTTAATCTACATTTTACATCGTCCTTATAATCGTCATGCTTAAGGATTTATATGGACAAATAACATGTGTTATGATTAGGGAATCATAAAAGGAGGTATCCGAGGAAATCCGAGCTTGAGAGAACAATTAGTGGATCATCTGTGTTTTATCAACAATTCACCACTTCCACCACCAATAGCCCTTGCAGGATTCCAGACTAGGCCTATCGAGATAACAGTGGTCCTTGATCCAAGTCCCTCCATTACTATGCGTCCCAACTCTCTAGGGATGTTTGAAGAACCATATGATCTTTTTGAAACTCTTCCTTTTTCTGAAGACAACATGGAACGATTGGCGCAAGTTGCTCCAATCAGACGACCTCCTCAGTCCATAGAACCTAGTGATCCTAGAGGAAATAATAGTTCCAGTTCATATTCTGAAGGAGTAAGACTGATGTTGTGGAACGATATCATCCCTCATAACAATCCTATTAGGTTAAAGACAGGTCTAAGGTCAATTCAAGCCAACTCATCCTGCCTGCTTCCATGTGTGTTATGTCATGTCAACAGAATCTTATCCCACTTTACGTATTATTGTACCTTGTGCCGATCTTTAGGTTAAGTCAAGCATCTTTAGCTTTATTAAAGTTCGTCACGAGTCTGTAATTTTATTAAAATTGGTGGTAACTTGTCTTGGCCATATGAAACTTTATGTATTTGTTGTTTTGTACCCATGAAGTCTATATAAGACTTCATTTAATTCAATAAGAAGTAGACTAGATTTCAGACCCAAAACCTTTAGTTTAATGATGGCATTCTAAGTTTTTATCTTTATCTTCTAAAATCTGGAGGTTACTGGAAAAAGAATATAAGGTGATCCTGAAGTTATGATATTAGTATTCGTCAATACTAAATAAGTTTTTAAGCAACAGATCCCTAAGGTAAGCCATATATGGATGGATGCAGTTGATTGGAAATAATTGTGCGAATTCTCATTCAGTATGGTAATCAGTTCTTTGTGGTATGACTCGAAATATAAGAAAACCTTATTTTTACAACATAAAAAACAGCTGCACCTCAAAAAAATATTTTAAAATATTTTATTTATCTCACAAAGATAATCTACTCTTTTTCGAGATGTCCCATAACAATTGTCACATTTCTAAATAAATTTATGTTTTGTGTTGTTTTTTATTTTTATCTCTCATTATTTTCTTAAAGTCGAACATATATGAGTATATTTTTTTAATATTTTTTAATCATAATAATTATATTATAAAAATATAAAAATAAAAATATTATTTTATTCATTATTTTTTTAATCTTTGTATAAATAAAAGAGTCATCATCTTTTTGAACGGAGGGAGTAATATCTTTCTCATGCGTGTTTTTATTGTTGCAATGATGAGGCGCAGTAGACTTCTAATATCGCCGCCTGAAGTGCCACAAGTTGTACCAGCAGAATTTGTCTTGCCCGGCGATCAGCCTCACGTCGTTCAATCTTACCATTAAATTTGATTTGACAATTCAAATCTCCATTTAAAAACATGGCATTCGACTGTAAGATTCGAGGTAATAATGCAATTAATGTTGGCATAATTAAAATCTGGCCGCTGTCGCAATTCAGGGTGCAAAACTAATTGTCGGTTCAGATGTTTCAATAGCAATAGTATAGGTTTGGAGCCAAAACCAGTTTATGGCAGCTGGTTCATTTGTTACGTTGAAGGGGACAGAGAAAGCATGACCTATAGATTTCATTAGTCAATTAATTTTCACTTCTTTGAATTGAAAAAAAAAAGTAACCAATTAAACGTTGTCAAAGTAACCATTCCTTCACATTTCTATTCACAATTTTTTTCCTTATTTGTAATCAAAAAGAATTTTGAAAATTTTTCTTATTTTACTGGTGCTCTTACTCTTTCAGATTATATATAGATATATAACATAGGATAATTTTTAGTGCTTGAAAAAAGTACTAGTCAACTAACATTTACTAAATTTATTAATTTCTATGAAATCATAAAAAATGTTAAATAAGAGGTACCCCTCCATCCCAAATTTATGGATGCTAACAGCTTTATACCAGAATTAAAAAGGTAATAGTTTTAGCAGTTAAGGTTATTTAATTTTTTTTAAAAAAAGTTAATAAATATTATATATTAAACTCAAAATTTGAATTAAATGGGAAAAATATTGTAACTTTATCATTAATTTAGTGGAATGAAAAGTAGAAAATTGTTTATATTTTGGGATATTCAAAATAAAAATTAGCATATAAAATTAGAACGGGAGAAGTATAATTATTTTTTCAAAGACAAAACGATAATCAAAAGGAATTCCGGGAGAGTCTTATGAGAATTTAGAAACTCGCTATTTTGATAGAGAAAAGGATCCAGAATTGAACAATTTCGAGCATACATTTATTAGTAAAAACTCCTACTTTTGAATTGCCAAAACAAGAAGTTTATGTAAAAGTTTAAACATCAAAGGGAGAATTGGAAAATTTTCTAATAGGAGATCAAAAGCGGTTTTCCTTGAAGATGGAAAATCCATCCACCAGGTTTTATCAATTTGCAAATTCTTCCTTAATTAGTTAAAAGAATGAAGGATTAATACATAATTTATCTCCAAATTTATACGGTTTTTTCTACTGTCACTCTAAAATTTTTTACTGTTAAACTTATCATTTAAACTTACTTAAATTATCTCAATTACCCCCGATCTTACTTAAAATATCTCAATTACCCCATAAACTTGATTAAACTAGGTAATTTATAATTTTTTTAATTTATCACCGGTTTATTACGTGACTTCTTTTTATTTTTTTAACATTTTACGTTTAATAGTGATAACTTGAAGGTAAACTTGAGAATTTTGAGATTCAAATACATTGAAAAATTTTTAATTGAGAGAATTTTAATAAATTTAAGGGATAAATTGAACACTTAAAAATTTAAAGTGATAGAAGAAGAAAATATATAAATTTAAGGGTAAATTATATATTAAGTCAAGAATAAAATTGACTGATGTTATGACAATACTAACACTAGATAGTATAAATATCATTATGGGAGATATAAATAGTTGAAATGATAATTTATACAACAAACACAATTGAACCGTACTTAAAAATCGTACATACTCAAATATTTATTAAAATTCATTTAAGATGTTTAATTACCTTGCAGGTCAAGGACCATTTCGCCTCTTAACTTCGATTGCCAACTCGTGCACGCAGACCAATATGCTTTGATCTTTTTGATGGACGATAATATAGCTTTTCCACTAGAGGTCTTATATGACAATAAATGAGTTGGGGATTTCTTGGGAAAATTATATAGTGGTTCCTAAGGGTTATTGTATTCCCCAATTTTAATCCTACGAGTTCCGAATTAGACGATTTGGTCCCAAATGTTAACTGTATTAATCAAATTAACGTCCCACACTATACTTTCTATCGTGGCATATGAACCCATCATAATTGAAATTTTAAAGTCCCGTTAAATACCCATAGTATCAACAATTTTTAACATTTAAACTTAAATACCTCCACCGAAAACACCAAAATGCTATGGTTTAATATATCAATTTTAAAATAAAACCCATCTTTTAAATTGAAAACCAAATCTAAAACAATGGTCTAAAAATTCAGTTCTACAATAGATCTCATCTCTTAAACTAAATTCTAGATTCAAAATTTTGAAAATTAAATAACAACCATCTCATTGTCTCTTAAAGCTACAAATGAAACCAAACTCACCTCAGTGGAAACCACCAAAGCTCACCACCACATCCATGTCTATTCAAATTAAAAGTGCCACTATTTCTTTCTATCAACATATCACACCAAAGATAAAAAAAAAAAAATTGAACCTATCACTAAACATAATTTATCTAGTACCTATCAACGAAAAAAAAAATGAATTCATGAAGCAATTAGTACATCAGAGTGCCTTATATATACCAGCCAATTACAAAATCTTATAGAATAAAGACCAGAGGAAAATTAGAAACTCAAATAACTGACTTAGCTAAACTAAAAAAGCAAAAACTGAGTGGCTCAGCCAAAGCGTAATTACAAAATTACAATAAGCTGAATATCTGTAGCACCATAACGAAGAAATTCAAATCCATAGCACCGTGAACTCAAGATTTAATTCACAGCGTGGAACAATTGTAGATTTGGGTATGATTGATTCACCACCGACTCTCACTTCCATTCTTGAAACCCAAAATCAAAATACAAATTTGAAATCACCGAAAAAATAACCCAACAGATTCAACTTAGAAATTTGAAATCAATGCAACAAAAACTCTATAAATCTCATCTTCTTATGTTCAATATCGTCTACATGTTTCAAAATCACTTGGTATTTCTTCGTCGTCTGAAAAAAAGGCAGAGAGTGAGCGTCCGAGAGAGTTTGACAAAGTGAGTGAAAGTGGAGAGAGAGACAGAACCGAATATCAAAGTTAATAGAGTTATTTTGTCTTTTTCTGTTAACGATAAGGAATTATTTGTAAGGGACCAAATTGGCTAATTCTAAACTGTTAGTGACCAAATTACAGAATACAATAAACCTCAAGCGCCGTTGAGTAATTTACCCTAATATGTTAGCTAGTCCTAAACCCTATGGTTTATTTATTTAATCTATAAATAAAGTAGGAAAATTTTAATAATTTAATAATTTTGGAAATATAAGGCAATAAGTTTAGCTTGATTTTTTGGATGTATGTTCCTTTTATATAGACAAATTGGTACATTTTCTGTCTTAGAATTTTGTAGTTATAATTAACAATTTGATTGAGTACTTCAACTAAATTTATCAAACGTATTAATTATTTTTGAGAAAATTATACCACATGTTTTTATTTTGATTTCACATATACAACAAAGAAAGATTATTTATGTTGTTATAAAAAAAAATATTTTGATTTACATTTCACAAATACAATAATTTATATTCAGACTTTCTCTTCTCAAACTCTACTCTCACCCGACTTTCTCTCTCTCTCTTCTCTCTTTTCTCTGTTTCACGCGTTTTCCTTCTCTTTAACTTTTTTTCCCTTCGTCTCCGCCTCCCCCTCTCCCTTCTTTTCTGACTCTCTTGCTCTTCTCTCTCATCTCATCCCGACAATTGTTCTCTTGCAATCAAACCAGAAGACGAAAGGAAGGATAAATATGACAGAGCAGCCTAAGAGGAGAGGTGTAAAGCGAGAGCGAGCTGGTAGCTCTATTTGGTTTGTTGTGCCCAACTATTGAATGATGTCATTACGACCATGGTTTCGAAGCAAGAACTAGTACTAACAACAGTAGGAGTACCATACTCCATTGTTTGGCACCGAGGAATCCTTGTCATTGGTGGTGGTGGTGGTAGCTCTCTGCTACATGGCCATTTGGTTACTTGTACAGGTGTTGTGTTGCCATTTGACAACAAAAGGGAAGGAACAAAATTAAGCAATCTATGTTTTCTTTATTTTTTTTATTTTGTGTTTGATGGAGAGGAGGAGAGAGGGAAAGGGAATAATTTACGTTATGTACACGTTATATACTCATGGTACCATGTTTAAACTTATGCTTGTACTCATTTGTTGGTGTTTTGTTATGGTTTTATTCTCATTTGTTGTTGTACTCAATTTGTACTCAGCTAATAAGCTTTGTTGTACTCAACTAATTAAGAAAATTAGTCTTGTACTCTTAATGTACTAGTTTTGATCTAATATTTATGATTTATTCTCACTTTTTTGACTTTGTACTCCATATGTACTAGTGTTGTACTCTAATAACAAAGAAAGCATAAATGTTTTGGTTTTGTACTATATTTTGTTAATGTTTTGTTGTGTATTTTTATTCTTTTCTATTGTTTGTACTCGTATTGTACTCCATATGTACTCAATTATACTAGTCAAAAGAGTTTCAGTTTTGTTGTTATACTAATTGTACTCATGTTGTTCTCCACATGTACTCAGTTATACAAGTCAAAAGAGCATTCATTAATACTATCTGTACTTGGTTTGCACTCCACATGTACTTGTTCTTTGATGGTCAACAAAGCCTTCATAACACTACTCTATACTCTATTCTTACTCCAATTGTATTCCTGTATTCAGATTGTACTATAGTTGTACTCTTTCTCATTAGCTTAAATGATTTGGTCAAAGCGCGGTTAATATGCGATCAAACTGTTGTATTTCTGAATATTTTATTTCGTTTTTCCATTTTTTGTATGTTTTTCAAATATGCATTTGTGAATTGGTTTTTGTTTTCTTGTCTATTTTTGCACATCACCCATTATTGTTTTTATAATGTCATTTAAAAGTGACGTTGAAGTATATTTAAACAAAAATTAACTTGTCAAATATATTGTCTATTTTTTATAAATTGAAATCCAAAATTTTAACTATCTTATGCGTATGTCGTATCTTTGCAATCTTTTTAATATTCCATATTTATTTTTATGAAATTTGTTATCACGACCTGTTTCCAGACAGCGATCGGCTTATGAAGTGAGCTATCTATGAGAGCCTAACTCACCTCGGAAAAGCCTCAAAGATTAGATATACTACCATGTTTATCCAATATTCAAACAGATATAAATAAACATGCAATATAACTTAAAACATGATTTATATATAAATATATATATATAAATATACACATATCATAATACAAAACCAAATACAAAATGAAACCCAAAACACATCAATAGTCCGATGTAGAGCTCTACTATATGCATATACAAGACTCAGTACAAAAGGGCACTCACAACGAAAAGGAGGTGCCTACTAAGTGACAAGTACCGATCAGGCGACGAATGCCAAAATGTAAAAGGGGTGAGAAATCTCAGTGAGGGATGACACTCTAGATCGCCTCATATGTGCATCACAAAGACCTTTTGAAAATAATTCAAAAGTATCACAAGCTCGTATGTATAATATAATAGACACACTACTAATAATAAGGTTGGGCATGGGCCGACTTGTGCCAGGCCAGGCCGAGCTGAGGCTAATTTTCCAGCCCAGACCGGGCTGGTTGCTTGGCCCAGCCCGCCCACTCAAAAGTAGCGGGGCTGGCCCCGGCTAGCCCACGGGTCGTGCATAAATTCAAAATTTTTTGCATGTGGTTGGATTTGAACCTTGGTTAGAGAGTAATATCACACACCCTTACCAACTCGTCTACCACATTATTGTGTCTATAACATAGATATTATATATATGCATACGTTTCATATATAATTTGTATAATTTGAAAAAAATTTACACCTACAAGGATTTGAACCCTAGTGTAAAGAATAGTGTTACGCGCCTTTACCAGTTCATCTACCACATTCTTATGTATCTATAATATAAAAAAATTATATATACATATTATCTTTGGGTCGGCCTTACTGGCTCGCGGGTCATTCCCTCAACCAAGGCTCGACCCTAATTTAATTAAAAATTATTCGGGTCGGGTCGGGCCAGAACTAGTAACCAGCCCGACCCTTTTTACGGGCCGGCTTATTTGCCCAGCACTAACTAATAATAGTCCATTTACATGTGATATCTCAGCATATCAAAAACATATAATGTTACAGAAGACATGACCTAAGTGTCTAAAACTGTCATCACACTCACCTGGAGTACAATGCAACAGCTAAACCAATTGCGCACCACCAATAGGGGGTTGCTCTCGATAGCAGGAGCAAAAGGCTGAAATAACACATCACAGAGATATCAACATGTGGTACTAGTACTGTATCAATGCAATATGTGTAAAATGAAAATGCAGATGCTAATGCATGCTCGACGCTAAAACTCTATCTCAAATCAGGATACGATGTTCATAACTTGAAAATCAGATTCTATGCAAAATTATGTTTCAGTCCTTAAATTTCTAAAATTCACAGTTCAGACCTCGAAACGATAAATTATCAAATCAATCCTCAAAATATGTGAAATACCAATATGGATCGTCTATGCAAACAAGATACATAAATTACACTTTTTAGTCCCTCCACATATGGCTTACTCGAGTAACCATGCCGCTGGCTTACTTGAGTAACTACAAGCTTACTCGATTAAATGTATTATTTCGTAATAAATGATAATTATGAGTACCTTCTTCAATATTCAA
>CAODLS010732389.1:0-18903 GCA_948243855.1 Flueggea neowawraea
ACAAATATCATCATCCATCACGTTGACACGCTAATCTCAATTATAGTCATCCAAGATCATAATTCCTGCATTAATTCAAAATTTCCATTTACAATCACCAGACATATCAATTATCTTTAATGTATTCCGCTCAATTAATTCCTTATGAGTGATCGTGAACCAATCCCAAAGTGTTTGTATCCTGAAATTCCTGTAATTATCAATAAATTCCTCGAATTTATCATACTTAGGTTAACATCGAATTCTTTCATTCATCATTTTTTTATAACATTGTTACATCATTTTCATTGATATCAGAAACCTCGATCAATCGTATTGATCAACCCACATAGAACCATCCATAAATGTTAAAATTCCAATGTCTAATCAAATCGAATACTCAATCCATCTTAAATACCATACTCATCAAATCTATATATATACCAATAAAGCAAAAGTCAAACAATACTATTTGACTCCCAAAATGACCTTATTAACTCCAAGGTTTATCTTAGAAACATTCGTTCGTCAATCCCCAAATGACAATATATCGACCTCTAGCCGATCATGGGAAATCACCACGCTCATTATAGCTAGTCATCTATATTAGGTACGGTCAGAAACCAAATACTTGAATATCTTAAGTCACCAAATCAACAAAAATTTCAACAGCCCTTGCTGGCGTCTTACAATGTTGATCCATGCCTTAATGCAAATATCAGACAGATAATATGCGCATGGAACGCAGATGCTAGAATGTTTTATAACAAGCAAACAAAATGCATACACCATGCAAATACCAGAATGCTAACGACTACCACAGTACCGACATACATATCAGAAGGGTATACATAGACAAATTGGATAGACTCAATCAAAAATACATATGCTGCACACCGATCTAGACAATATGAAACCTAACTCTCTGATACCACCTTTGTCGCTACCCATTTCTGGACCTTGACCGTCGTACGAGGCCAACCTTCTATGGAAGCCTGACCCATCTCGCGCAAGCCTCGGAGAACAGAACTTACCACCCAAATTTATTAAATAACTAGTTTAGAACCGTTTTGACAATTTAATAAATAAGAAAATCCAAACTTCTTTCAAACATAAGTATTTAACAATAATAAAATTATTATCAAATCGGGAATAATATTTAAATACCAAATACATTTACAGAACAAAACACCCACAAGTATCTTGGTGTAGAGCTCTGATAAAAAACAAAAGAAGCCCGAACTAAAAGCGCACTCACTATCAAATAGATCGCCTCATTAGGACTAAGACATCGAACGGTAGCTGAATATCAAAATCGAACCTGAGAAATAAGATACATAAAAGCAAACAAGAACAAAAAGAAAGGGGTAAGAATCCCTAGTGAGGAAACAACACTCCAGAATGGCTCCATGCCTCACAAAAACTGTTTTGAAAACATTTCAAAACTACCACATACAGATATAAGTATATACATACGTATACACGCCAATACAGAATATTAGTTTCGAAATTCATTTTCCAAAAACGTTCGCATCCAAAGCAAACAGCAGACAGAAACATAAATAGTATATATGACGTATATCAGAAACAGACAAAATATGTATATAATATACCATAAACATATGCGGGACCAGAAACAGACAGAATGTATGTATAAGTGGGCTCCACCACTTATCAAAAACAGAGTACATGTGTCTGGTCGGACACACGGCTACCATTAACCCTGGTAACTGGGCCTTGACTGCTCAATTATACCAAAGACTACGTTTCACCCTACATCGCACAGGAGTCCCATACTAAAATATTTATATATATATATACATATATATCAGAATTACACGCAAAATAAAAATCATTTTACAGAAAATATCTATTGTAATATTCCCTACTGTTACAGCCAGACTACTGTAACATTCTATCTAGTTTCGGAATGTTAAGGATGTGAGGAATCTAGATTTTGAGGGTTAATTTCGGTTGGAAGAGTCTAACGTGTGTTCTGCGTACGTTGGAGATTCTGGAGGTCTTCTACGTGCGTAGAAGAGGAGTTCTGTGTACGTTGATTGACGTTGAGGTTAGTCGTGGATGTGCTTCCGCACGTCTGTGTGCGTAGAAGAGGTTCAGTGTGCATTGATCGTTCATGGAACGCGCACTATGCATGACAGGAAAGAACTGTGTACGTTGCACATAGTAGAACGTGCGTAGATCTTGGTCTGGAGGCCGAGAAGTCATCAACTCAGCACGTCTGCGGGCGTTGAGGATGGTGCAACCCACGTAGATCTCGTACTACGTGCATAGAATGGGTACTGTGTACGTAGATGCATGGCTTCTGGAATGTTGTCAGTGCCGACCAGAAGACTGCTTCCTGTATTAGTAAGACCTCTTGTAGAAAGTAATAAATTTTCTACCATCTTTTGTCATAATGCACACTACCAGATTTAATAATAAAATGTTAATGATTGACAAGGTAGAAGCTAATCGTAAGGACTAGGATTATACTCAAAACACATACAAGCAACATCACAATCAAACATATCGAATCTAGAAACAAGTGAGTTTTAACACAAGCAAGATCCAACTATATCAAACCAAAATGGATAACCTGAGATTTTTTTTTCAACTAAAGTTTGGCAATCCACCTAAATGGACAAACTATTAACTTTTGAATTGCACAATATCACCGCTGGGTGTAATAGTTTTAGAAGACATAGGTGTAATAGTTCCAAAAAGAACAGTCTAATATGGAAGACAGATCAACAAATCCTCCAACATCACCACTTCGCCAGGCTAGTGAATGACATGAAAGGAGTCCGAACTAAAACACCTCAAAACATCACAAGAGTAGTAGCTTTTAATAGACATTGTTACTTTCTTCCAACTAAAAAATCACATTAGTCGATGGCGATCCATCATCCATAGCAAATGCAACTTAGAGTCTACACAATTTGTCAAAGAAAACAAATTTATATGTCAATCATACACACAACTATATGCTTAAGAACAAAATTAAACCTCAAGTACACTGTAATTATCCAACATTGAACAAATCAAGACCTTAACACCAATAAACAAAATCTAATTCCTTACAACTTGACAAAAGAATGAACATCAAGTCACCAAGATCTAATAAACCACCAATTGTTCCAATAAAAAAAAAGTAAGAAAGAAACTCGCATTCATTAAAAGAAAACCCTATCCTGAGCCTTATCGGTGAGTTGAACGGCAAGTCGATCGACGGGGAGCGGTGACTGGTAGATGAAGTTGTAATTAATACATTCGGAGTGCCGCTCTTTGCTCTAGTACATTGTAGACACGGACCGAAGACAACGAGGAACAGTAACAATGGCTTGTGAAGAGGATTGGGGCAGCAGATCCTTTAGACGACGCGAGGCACGAGGAGGAGAGGAGAGAGAAACATATACGGAGATGGAGAGAGAAAGGAGAGAGGGAGACAAAGAAGGAGATGAAGTGAGGAGAGGAGAGAGAATCAAATACGGAGGTGGAGAGAGAAAGAAGAGAGGGAGGCGGAGAAGGAGACGAAGTGAGGAGAGGAGAGAGAATCAGATATGGAGGCAAAGATAGAAAGTTGAGAGGGAGACAGTAAGCGAAAGGAAAGACAAAAGGAGAGGAGGTAAGGGAGGAGAGAGAAAGTGGTGCACAGACAGAACGAGAGAGTTTATGTATTTCAATATTTTAGAAATTATAATTCAACCATAAGCATTCGAGAAAAAATTAATAAGTTATAGATGCAATAAAAATTATATTATAATGTTAAAGTGGACTCGGTATTTTCCTCAATTTTTTTCATGCGTGATGTGAGATATAATCGACTAAGCTCCAAGGCTAAGATGTTTTTTGGCGTAATCCAACGGCTACCAATGGGAGGATCCAGTCCTTTATGAATGCGCCGCACTGTAATACCGCTTTCTTCCCCTCTTAGCTGTCTTGACCCGAAGGAAAAGGAAAAAACATGTCTACCCATAATCCAACTGCTACAGTTATTTCACAACAATTGCACAGTGAAACCATAAACGGTCGATCGTTCCAGGCTTACCCACCTGCAACTGCTGAGTATGAGGATGTTGCTCAGAGCTCAGACCTTTTCTGGGAAAAGCTTGAAGCTTTTCATAAGTCCTTTGGTACCAAGTTTAAGTAAGTCACTTTTGTTTTCTTCAGTATCTAGGTTAATTTTATTTCAAAATTTTCCGTAGTTTGTAGTTCTAGGTGTTTTCCTAATTTTACGTTTTCTGCAGATAATTGATTATAGTTACCTAGACTATGCATGCCGGGTTTTTTTTTGTGATTTTTTAGACTTGGTTGTGTTAAGATTCCACTTCTTGGGAGAACAATAATGACAAATTGGAATAGCGTAGATGTCGTAAGTGTTTTGTGTTTGAAGGATTAATATGTGTAATTGAAGCTTTTGGTATCAATAAGCAGCTTTTATCCTTTGAATTGGAAATTACAATATGCTATTACATTTGTATCTTCTGAATTGATGGCGTCTCTTATTCTGTAGTCAGTTCCTTAACGGTGGTCTTTGAAGCTGTTGGCAATTTGCTGACTCTACTCTCTGTGCTGCTCGTATGCAGACTAACTTAATATTCTAGTACAATAGTTCTGGCTGCGTGAAGTTAATTGATTTTATGGCTGAGTGAAGTTAACTGATTTTAGGATTGATATCTTCTACCGACGCCATAGCCCCAAATAATTAATGTTTATAATGCATTTTAAGGTGATTCTTAACTAATTTTTAAACCTAAACATGAAATAAAAACTGAGTCTAGGTTTCTTATGCTGGGAAAATTTGTATGTTTATTAAGTAATATACATGATTAAACTGGTTTAATGGAGTGTTGTACCATATCAACGAGTAGCAGTAAGTGGTAGAGTATTGCATGATACTAGTTTCGCAAAAAACTTAATTAGACCAATCCAGCTTCAAACTGTGAGTGTTTTAAATGATGATCTTAGTTATCATTGAGGAAATAGGCTGAGTAGGCTTCTTAAATACTGAAATCTTCTGACGACATTTTTCTACTAAGTTGGCTTCTTAACCATATGTTGTCTGCTTTCAGCTATGCTCGAATTCTTTTATCAATCCAATTTGTCTTTTGCGGAGAGATTCAACTAGCAAAATCTCATAGTTATTTCTTGAAAAATATACTGTAGGCAAATGACATGGGATTGAATTATGTTTGTTTTACTTTCATTTTTATTTATTTTTATTTTATTTTATTTGTGTTTTGTTATCTTGTTGCTTTGATAGGGTTCCAACTGTTGGAGGACATGCTCTAGATCTTCATCTTCTTTTCGTTGAGGTTACTTCTCGTGGAGGCATTGAGAAGGTATTGCTTGTCACTTTTCTATTCTAGTTAGCAAACATTTCTTATAAGAATCCTAGAATTGAATGTTTTTAAAGCCGATCACAACATTGTTTTCCTAATATTTGATTAAACTTATTGTTAGGACTTGGTTGTAAGCTTTATCCAAAAGAACTTGCACTGACTTCGTTATGAGAATAAGTGCTTGTTATGTTACTATCTTATATAAATATTCTCGGTTATTTTTTCCCAACAATTTTTTTTCTTTGAAATTGACTTAGGGCCATTTATCCCTTCGGACATTCATCTTCACTTCTCTTTGTATGCAGGTAATTAAAGAACGAAAATGGAAGGAAGTGATTGCTGTCTTCAATTTCCCAACAACAATCACTAGTGCTTCATTTGTATTAAGAAAGTATTATCTATCATTACTTTATCATTTCGAACAAGTCCATCAATTTCACAAACAATCTCCATCTGTGTCTACTCCAGGTGATTATTGGTTTTTAAGATATCATATTGTTGAATACTACCTTTGAGGTTGTGAGTATTGAGTAAACATTTGACCCTTGCCAAGTGTCAACAGACACAATAAATGGGAGTCTTGGTAATGAGTCTGTGATACTGGATGAAGGTGCTGCTGCAGATCAATTGGCAGGTAAATTAATATTTTGCTGTGATGCTGTTAGCTATATTTGTATGCATTCGTTTATTTGTGTACTGATTTTCTTTCAGCATTTTTTTTCCGGTTTCGTATTTGGCATAAATCAAAAGCTCTGTTATATTTTTATGTTAGTACGTGCATGATGTATACATCAATGTATTTGGAGATCAGAATTGTTTTGAGCTAACAAATGATACAGCAAGTAGAGCACAGATGGAAATTGATTTCCGAATTTCTTTTTCTTTCTTTTCTTTTAATTTTTAATAGAAATGCCATTTAATTCAGTTTTGTGTTTTTAGAATTTCCTAACATCTTATTGTTGTCAGCCTCATTGCCTGAAGTTGCAATATTATTTGTTTGAGTTTCTAATAACTAAATTCCACCTACTAGAACTGCAATGTGGCAATTTTGGTTCATTGACCATGTTTGGTTTTGGGCAGCGAATTTTTATTACTTAATGTCATAAAGGTGTTCTATTTGCTATAAATTTTCTTTCATGTAATGATGAAAAGTCAAAGTATTAAATTTATTAGCTTGCATTGACAAGTGTCTTTGTGTTATTGCTAACTATTCTTCTGGTTCCAGGAAATCCAGAGATGCCACTTGGGTGTACGGTTACTGGAATTATCGATGGAAAGTTTGATGATGGATATTTGGTCACCGTCAATCTGGGCTTTACTCAACTCAAAGGGGTCATATATCATGTTCCTCAATCATTTCAGGAGTATCAAAATTCACATAATAAAGACGCATCTCCCCGACGGCGCAGAAAGAGATCCCGTTTTTCAGAGCATTATGCTCAGCTGAAACCTCTACACAATGCGCAAGAGAAAATCATCAGCAAGAAGATAGGGCACTTATGGAATAATAACCCGACTAAGGGAGAAAAGCAGGTGTAACATATAAACTCGTCTTTGTCTAATTAATTTTTATGTTGCCCTTAATGTGATGTCACTCTGATATTGATCTTGTTGCATCTTTTAAACACTAATTTCCTTTGTATGCAAATATATTATAGTTCTTGCCTTTTGATTAACATATCGTTATGGGTTTCCAAATTCCCCGGCTTTGATTTATTCCTCACTAAACTCTTTCAAGTAACTCGTTTGTAAATGACACCATAAACTTTTTTCCATCTATTTGTTTTTGGTCACGGCCATGCTGCTGTTGGTTTCCTTTCGATCCCGATTTATCAGCTCCTGTTTGATGATATCCCTGTCCGCCACTGAGAAACTTTCCATGCTGTAGCTGTCATTTGAATGAAGTTTAAAATCTAATTGGTCATTACTAAATGGGCATCCTCATTTACTTTCCCCATAGAAATTCTTTGAGATCATTTGAATTTTGATGAAGCTTATGCTTATAATTTGGTGACAATTATTACGTACCATTAGCTTGGATGGGTTAATATATGACTATATACATGCAAAAAACTCATCAAAGTAAATTTAAGAGCTCACTCATCTTTTTTTCTCTCTATCTAAAATTATATATCATGGAAAACCTTCCATGGTGACATGCTTTTTCTTTTGATGAGAACGCCGAAGAGTTTGACCTTGCCTGAAAATTTTTCACTTTTACAATGCAGGTTCATCAGGAGAAAGGTATGAGGGACAAAAAGAGAGAGGGAACTGAAATTCTGGAGTATAGATCTGCATATGTTCAATAGTTTAGATTAAATCTGACAACCGAACACGGATGGCATCTTTTTCTCCCTTCGACAGTGGTGTTGTTGCTGCTCATCTTTCTCATTTCTTTTTCATGATTTTGATCAAACTTTAATCTATAAGCTGATGTGTGGCATATATGTGGCTAATCTATGAGCTATAGAAGTGGATGTAGGCATCAAGGTTGAACTTACTAGGTTGTAAAAGTTTTGAATTGAAACCTGCTTACTACGTAATGGTACCTTATTATTCTCCGTAATCCATGTTGCTCTTGGCTCACCCCTTGCATCTTTTTAGGTTTCGATCATTTGTAATAGAGCAAGTTCATAAGCTCACTTAGTTAAGTTCATATGCTAGCGTTGTTTTGCGAGTAGAGTTGATGTGTTCATTAGACAGTCTGCGCCTAGCTTGTTTGTGAGCAGTGCTAGTAGATTTTTGATATGTTGATGTAATAGAATATCAATGTTTCGTGGTATGATTTGTATGACGATATGAGAATTGTGATTGGGTTGTAGTTAGATACTGTAGCATTGAAAGTTTGGTTGTTATGTGAATGTTGACTTATATTATGCCTAATGTGTAGTGAAACATGTGGCATGGGCAACAGTCAGGATTGAATTTTGAAGTTAAAATTCGATCCTGACCATTGTTTGTACCACATGTACCCAAAAAATCCCGTACTGTAACCAAGGTCACTTAACGTTCAAGTTAGAGTATGTAGTATTGATCTGAGGTCTGAAATGTTGCCTCAAGCGTGAAATAACAGTGTTCAAAGCAATGCACATAAAGATGCATTTAAAGAAAATACACACCACAAAGGGACACTATTTACACCTTAAACTTTATCGAATTAAATACTAATTTGTGTGTTGGAGAGTCCTTCGAGGATTGAACAACCTCACTTTCATTTTGTTCCCTCAGGATTTTAGCCAATTTCAAGTGTTCATGATTTATTGTTCATTTCGTTCATTCATTTTGGTACTGTTGCGAATTTAAGACAACAACAAGTGGCATCGTCTATGGAGACCGAGCAAAAAGCCGTGCTTTCAACCATTCATAGCTTTTGTCTTTGATTTCTTGGAATGTCCTTTCCCATTTTGACCACTTCAGAGTTTAAATGTGGCCACCAGTTTGATCTTTTTCATTCTTTTAAGATCTTAGCAAGTTGTTTTTTGAGAAGCATTCGAAGAAGTTCTTCAGAATATTCTTTAGAGCACGTTGTTGAACCAAAGGGTGGTTCATATTTGATTCCTTTCATGTTTTGATTAATGTACAACACTTAGTAATATTGGATTTAAGAAAGAAGACAAATTCATTATCAATGAAGACCAAGAAAAGTGAAGAAAATCATGTTCTCCAGTCTAGGAGTCGACCCATGATGTTTGGAAGTCGACTGGTGTATGAAGAAATCAATTAATGATGATCCAGGATGTTGTTGTCGACTAATGAACAAATAGAATCATCAAGAATGTCTAGTTGTCGACTAATGGAGCAAAAGCGCTTGGTAGTCTACTAATGAAGATCATGATTGCTCAAATCTGACTCGAAATGACATTCCTGTGATTTACAAGTCAAGTCTTTAAAATACAATGGCCATTTAACGGATATGTGACTTCTGTAGTAGATTAATGGAATTGGGTAGTCAACTAACCATACGAACATAAGTGAAAATTGAGTCTGGTAGTCGACTAATGATCCTGGTAGTCGACTAATGAAAGCTATCAACTTCAAAATAGCTTCATGATTGATTTCCAATGGGTACCTATGCTACTCCAATAGTTCAATAGTTCAATCATCTTCAAGAGAGTCTCAAACACTATAAATAGAGGCACGAAGGGCATAAGAAAGCACCGAACTCCTTGCTATATCAATTCTTCATTTGTTGCTCAAAATTAGCCTAGTTTGTGGGTAGTTTGCTTCATTATCATATACAACAATCCCAAAACATTGCTTCTCATTTGTAAACACTTTGAGAGGAAAATGTATGTTGTTAGTATTTGAAAATAATACTGTAAGGGCTTTAGAGGTGTAAGCCTAGAGAGAAATCAACCTTTCTTAGGCCTTAGAGGTGTGATATGGGAATCAACCTTGTTATATTGGCTTTAGAGTTGTGAGCCGGGAAACAACCTTGTTGTAGGGCTTTCTTGGATTGATCCGGAATCAATAATCAATATAGTGGATTGGAAAATCCTAAGTGAGGAGCTTAGGTAGTAGGTGTAGGCACATATTGGCCAAACCACTGTAAATCGCTTGTGTTTGTTGTCTATCTTCCCTACTCTCTCCACTCAAATTAAAGGCTCATGAACGGAAAATACTCCATCACACGCTTCAAAATCTTCTCTAGAGCCATTCCTCGGAGGCATCCTTCTCGGAGCCCTCTTTAGAGCCATTCTCCAGATTCATCCTTTTTGGAGTCCAGAGCGGAAAATATTCTTTCTAATCTTCAGAATATTCTCTAAAGCCTTTCCCAGAACCATTTCTCAAAGTCATCATTCTTGGAGCCCTCTTCAGATCCATTCCCTAGAGTCATCCTTCTTCAAAGTAGTTTTCAAAACCTACTCCAGAGCACTTATTAGGACCTTCGGAGTTATCCTAATTCTTTGACATCCAACATGTTAGTGAGGATTGGATTTTAAGTGGTCAGCCACAATGATAAATATGGTGCTTCAAACATCAACAGTCATTTACATCCCCAAATACCCTTAGGTGGTTCAGGAACCAATAATCCAATGGTTCTCCTTAGTGTTTATGAGGCGTTAAGGCAAGAAAATGAGGAAAATAGGAGAATCTTGACAAAGATAATGGCTATGCTAAAGGAAAGAACTCATCACATAAGTGTCCCCCATCTTCATGCACTTGCCGATAGTGGAGGTGTAGCCGAAAGGCAAAAGGCCACAAAGGAATAACAACCTTCAAACCTCTAGCCACAAGCTCCTGAACACCAAGAGCACTACTTCGATCCCTAATTTCATAAAGAAAGACATGAAGTTCACGTAAGAGAAGAATGAATGTTTGATTCACGTAGGGAGAAGGAAGAATACCAAGAAGTGGTGGAGAGCACATGCAAGGAAGTTCTTAGAGCTCCACCAAGAAGGTGGAATTGGACAACCAATCCATGGTTAGTGCAAAGAATATGATCGATATTAAAAAATAGTTGAAAGATAGTTAAGGGAGTCCTAGAGCCAAAGAAATTAATACATGTAGAGGAGAAGCGACAAGAAGGGGCAATCCTCTTCACTAGGGAAATCATGGCCCTGAAGTTCAAGATGCCTCAACCCCATACTTTCTCAGGAATAGAAGATCCACGCAAGCACATACAAAACTATGAGTCCATAATGCTCTTACACGGGTTGGAGGATGCAATCATCTATCGGGCATTCTCAATCACACTAATAGATGTCGCTCGTGATTGGTTTTATGCACTAAAGGAGGCCTCCATCCAATGTTTCAACCAAAAGAAGGAGTTCATTAACACCTTCATTATCAACAACAAAAGAAAGAAGGACACCACTTACTTACTCAGTGTGAAACAAAATGAATGGGAGAAATTGAAGCAATTCATTGATCGGTTCAGAAATGCAACGTTGGAGATCCACGAGTTGCAGCCAGGGGTTGCTGTTACGACAATGCTCCAAGGAATTCAGTTCGTATCTCTAAGAATCCTTATGTCTTGATCAACCCAACTCATGGGTTGACTTATTTGCTCGTGTCAACCAATACATACGGAAAACAAAAATGATGAAGATAATTGGTTGGAGAGATGATAGAAAAAGGAATGCAAGAAGTGACCAGAAAAGAACCAAATATGAAGAAGGAAATAGTACATGGACCAAAGAGACTATCGAGAAGACGCGTTGGAATACTCCCTTAGATTTTCATTTCAAAGTTCCAACAACATTGCAGAATATGAAGCACTAATTGCATGAATGAAATTATCAAGACACTTGCAAGCTGAAAAAGTGGTGGCTCATAGCTACTCACAACTGGTCTTGCTACAAATTAAAGGGGAGTACGAAGTAAGAGAGTCAACTATGGCTCAACACTTAAGGAATGTGCAAAAACTGACCCAATGTTTCAAGAATTTTGGACTCGTGCAAATAAATCAATCAGAAAACAATCACATAGATGCATTGTCTAAATTAGCTTCTTTGAAGGAAGCAAGGGCAAGAACAGTGATGGTTGAAGTCCTTGACAGACCCACCATTGAGGAGAAAGATAGTATAGACATTGAAGAAATGGTCGAAGATTGGAGGACCCATTAAAGAAATATCTAATGACTGGGGAAATTCCATCAAACCCTGTGGAAGCCAAGAAGATGAGAGTTCGTGGACTAGGGTTATCTGGCCAATAATGAAGGAAGATGTGTTAGAGAAAGGCACGCCTCCATTGTCAATGCACCAATCTTGAAACGTTAGAGTGTTGTGGAACTAACCCTATTTGCTAAATGGGATTTGTATATCTTGAGATCATTTCCAAACCTATACTTAGAACATGATAAAAGTGTAGGGTCCACTCCCACCATCACACATGTTTGTTAAGGCATATGATGAGTAGAAACCTTGAGGGAAACCAAGGACTCATCACAAAAGTATGCAAATCACAACAAACCGTCAAGACATGTAGCAAGTAAAAGCTCGTCATGTACACATGTGGAAAGCAAATTGGCGAGCATAATCATACAAGAACACGAAAAAATCGTTAAGACGTGTGATAAGTAAAGCTTTGTCATGAACACACATGGAAAATAATCGTGATTTATTTAAAGAATACAAAAAAAAATCATTAAGATGTGTGACAAACAAAGATTTGTCATGAAAGTACAAGAAAAATAATCGTGAATTATTAAAAGAATAAAAAAATCATTCAGACGTGTGACAAGAAAATATTTTTCATGAACGCACGCAAAAAATAAACTTGAAAATAAATTATCAAGTGGAACAACACAACGTAGCCATACACAAAGCCCACAGAAGAAAAAGAATACATGACCAACATGATGGAAAATAACAACATTATTACTATTCAAACCAAAAAATACTCAAATGGGAATAGTCGGGGTAACAATGACAATTCTGAACCAAAACATCAACAATAGCACCATGGAAAAGAACTAAATAGCAAGTCCAAAAAAATCCAAAATGACTAGCCAACAACTAAATCCTTACAAAGAATCTTATCATCTAAAGTATGCTCCGAACTAGGGATTGAATTAAGCTCAAGGTCTGAAGGGATTGAAGGAAATTCATCCAAATCTATCAAGCCCTCAGTAGGATCTCCCAATACCTTGTCTAGAGCTAGAATCTTATCATCTAAGGTATGCCCCGAACTAGGCAATATAGGCTTTGAGCTAGGCAATCAAGGTTCTAGATTGGGTAAAATAGATCCCGAACTAGGCAAGCCATGCTCCCCAAAAAATGTCCAGGCCTGAGAAAATGAGTAAAAAGTTTGTTTTTAGTTTTTATCAAAAAAAGGAGGATCTAAAAAATTTAAAAAATGGATATATAAAAAAAGAGGATATAAAAAAGAAAAAAGGAAAAAAATAATGGGTGACATGTCGTATAGTAATGTTGCATGTCGTTCAGAACAGGTTAGAGGTGGGTCGAATGATGTGCCATTTGGAAGAAGTGAAATACTGGTCGTTCTATTAGAACTCCAAAGGACATGTTGTTTAGCGTAATTGCACGACTGGTCGTCTAAAACTGCAAATGACATGTCGATAAGCTCAAATGAAAGACTGGTTGTCTAGGTGAACGACATATTTTTTAGCCTCGGGATTCAGTTGTCATTCCAGAAAATAACATGTCATTTGGAGCGCTGAACGGTCGATCGTCCGATTTCTTGAGGGAACTGAAAATCCGCCGAAAAATGTGAAACTTAAGGCTCGAACCCTTGTGGCCAAAAGTGAGGCCCTGCTGCGTAACTGTCTGAGGCAACTGGATTTTCTTACTTGAATACACAATACCATTTTGTTAAATAAATATACGGCTCAAGCACCTCAACCATCATAACCACTCGAATATTTGGTTGAAAATCCAAATCTATGGTTATTAAGCATCATGTTTGGTTGGCAATTCTAGCAAAATAACTCACCATTTGGATCTCTAGCTTCATCACTATATATGATGGATTCCCATAGGCCTCTTAACCTTCTTCCAACACCATTTGGGCACATTCATCAACCTGAAAAAATCCAAACTGTTGTTGCCTCGGAGAATGAACAACAATAGTAATGAATACTTGAATACTCGAGAATCGTGAACGTCATCTTGAGACCTGAAAAAACAGAACATGATGAGGTCGGGATGCTCCCGAGAGAGTCTCCGACACTCAAGTCAGTAGAGAATTTGACAGAGTATTAGTGTGTATAATGAGTAGTGCATACCTCAACAAGTTATTCTTCCCGACTATTGACAGAGTAGCCATTCATGAGTAGATATCTATGTCCCATAACATTTTTCCTTAATGAAATTTTGTAACGTTTTCTTTTTAACTTCTTATTAAAAGGCACTTAATGGCCACATTATATCAATTTCTCCCACTCTTTTCTTTAGAATTTCTAGAGATAAGAGTAAAAAGACTTGACATGTTCTCTTCCAATCGCGAGTCGATTTTCGTTCGAATGTTTTTGACAAGTGTCCTTTTGAAATTAGGGTTAATAATACCAGTAGTCACAAAAGTTTTCGGTTTGCTTAGATTCTGTCACAAAAGAAAAAAAATGCTACCGGACAGTCACACTTGGGTTTTTTTTCTTCAACACAGTCACTTGCACAGAAAAATGTGCCAACTAAATAAAAAAGTTACATGGAAGTTTGCCATGTGGCCTGTCTCTACCTACGTGGCAATGAAAATTCGATACCGAATCCAACTGACCCAAAACCCCATACCCATTCTCTTTTCTTCTCTATCCCCTTCCTTCTCTCTCTCTCTCTCTCTCTCACCAATAGCCTTAGATTTCCTCTTCCTTAAAGCTTGTTGTGGCTTTGGTGATGCAAATGAAGTGGAAGGGAGAGATGGGAGAGGTGTCGTCTTACGATTGACCAAATCAAATACCCTTAATTAATGTTTCCATGCTTTGTTTGATTCCAGCTTTTGATCTACTTTTCTTTGCAATCTGTTTCTTCTCTTGTTGTGACAATTAACTTGCATTACATGCAATTATCAAGCTTTAAGGAAGAGGAAATTACATTGTATGCCATTTTTAACTATTTTTTTATGTTTATTATTTCCATTTTTTTGAGGTGGTTGTGTGAAAATCGCTTAAGGAACTCGGAGAGCTGCTGAAGCAATTTGGAGAGTTCTATGTACTGCGATAGGCCCTTAATTTGTCTATTTTGTTTATTGAAATTGTGAATTTGAGGCTTCGCTTATTTCTTCCTATTATAAACACAAATCTGAGGCTGTTTGTGTGTGTGTGTGTGTGTGAGAGAGAGAGAGAGAGAGAGAGACAGAGAGAGAGATGTAACTCTTAGTGAGAAGGAAGGGGAACATAGAAGAAAAGAGAATGGGTATGGGGTTTTTTTGGGTTGATGTGGTTTTGGGTCGGGTTGGGTTCGATTTCGAATTTTCGTTGCCACGTAGGCAAAGACATGCCACATGGAATACTTACGTGGCAATTTTTTGCTTAGTTGGCACATTTTTCTAGGCAAGTGGCCGTGTCGAAGCAAAAAAACTCAAGTGTGACTGTCCGGTAGCATTTTTTCTTTTGTGACCAAAGTAAGCAAACCGAAAACTTTTGTGACTACCGATATTATTAACCCTCTAAAATTGTTATGACAATTGAGGAGTAATTTGCTAATTTCATGATTGCTCAAGTCCTTATTGTGATATTTTTTTTCAAGATTCTTGTTGGGCTCTCCATCCATCTGGGCCCTTTTATGTTTGGGCCAACAACATATACACCGGGCCCAGAATACAATGTTGCAAACACACATCCTGAAGTTTCTATATTTTGGCCCAATCAAATAGAAATTAAAACGTGTGGCTTGAAGAATCAAAATTACAAACACATGCCACACGAAAAATTTCTAAATTACATTTTTGAGGATTTTTTTAAACTTGTTTAGGACTTGTTTATAAGTTGTTTATATTTATTTATATATTGTTTATATCTGTTTATATGTTGTTTATATATATATATATATATATTTATATGTTGTTTTATGTTCATATCCTCATTGAAATTGATTAAATATTGCTTATAAACAACATATATACAATATTTAAACAAATATAAACAAAATATAAACAACAAAAAACAAAACACCCTAATTTTTAACTTATAAAGAACTCTTTGAATAGTTATAAAGAACATATAAACAAGTTATAAACAACTTTCAATTTTTTTTAAGAAAGATCAAGGTAGAAACTATGGTTTCTAAGAAACCCTAGCCACTGCGAAAGAAGTCATCTGCTTCATTCTTTTCTTCTTACACCATCAAAACAAATCAGATCTGTGAAGCTAGGGAAACCCTAACCGCCTCCAAAAGAGTCATATGCTTCCTTATTTTCTTCTTACATCACCAAAACAAATCAAATCCATATCAGAGATGACAGAGAAAGAGAAATAGGCAAGGTTTAAGGCTGCAAAAAGGAGAAAGGAGAGAAAGGGAGATAGAGGGAGAGAGAGAGATAGAGAGAGAGTAGCAGATCTTACTGGCGGAAGACAGAGGAGAGAGTTGGAGGCCGACGAGGGTGAATGAGAGAGACGTCGTTTAAAGCTACGAGAGAGAGAGAGAGAGAGTAAACTGAGAGAAAAGAAAGAGAAGAGAGAGAAATGAGAGAGAACAAATGAAGAAAGAGAGAGACGGGAGAAAATGAGCAACTATTATAATAGAAAAGTAATAAAAATTTTAAAAGCAAATAATAAATATATGAAAGTGGACATATAATATGCATAAGTAAATTGTGAATACAAAATATTAGAAAGTATCAATAGTGTATCAGGTAATTATCACTTAATTTTTTGTTGAGTGGCTCTTGACTAATATTTCCGAAATTTCAGGCTCTTAATCCGATGTTTGCCGTGTAGCAACTTAATTGACTCATCGTCACAAACCGGAACCATCTTCGACATTCTTCTTCTCCCTATTTTTGGCTTCATTCTATTTGAGTGGAAAACTTCATTTACAGGAGCATTATTTGTCTCAATTTATTTCCTTTCTAATTTATTTTCTCATTTTGACTTAATTCAATTCTAAATTTGGTTGATTGGTTCCCAAATTGAATGATTTGATCTGCTGCCTCTTGATTCCTTTTCGGACCTGTTGTGGTTGAGCTCCAAACTGCATTCCAAATTTGCGCAGATTTTTCCCTTATCAATGGACATCAATTAATTCCTCCTTATTTGGTTTTGATTTGTTTAATTCTCTTCCCAATTTCTGATTCCCCAAGCTTCCTTCACACTTGCAAAAGCTTATCATTGATAACTAAAAAATCTGCCACTTTAATTCTAGAAGGCAATTCTTGGATTGGGTTGATTCCTGTTAAGTCAACACTTCCCAGATTAGTGGCACATTTTTTTCCTCCAAATTAGAAAGATTTGTTCAAGTTGAAACCCAAATAAACGTGACTACGCCTCTTGCTTTGCTCAACTTCCTGATTCGCCTCTATTTTTACTCTGTTCACACCTCCAGAAATCACGCTACTCAAATTGATTTTTTTCCAAAAATTTTCATACCCTTTTCATTCTTCATAATTTGACACACTTCAAATATCTCCTCTGCTGTAGCCCTTATTCTTCTCCGATTCTCATTCTTCTTTCTCTACTGCAATTCATCAAAATCTCTTCATCCATAATACTCTGAAATCTCATCCTTGTCTCTCAGCTTCAAGTCAATTTGGTTTGGCCTCTCTTCTTTCATTCCTTTAATTGTTTCAATTTCTTTCGTCTCTTTTCTGTCTTGCTTTGTTTTTTTTTTTTCTTTTTGATTTTTTGTAGCAGCTTTAGGCGACTCTCGTTCAGTGACAACAAAATCCATTCCAAAGGCAGCAGTTGGTGACTCGGTTGTGAGTGGCGACAGTTTGTTGATTGTTGGCTTGAGGTTGAGGACGGACGAGACGACATTATGTTTGTAATGTGCCTAGACAATGTGCCATTCATGATGCGCTCATACGACTCGTCGTTCGCAAATTCAGATGACTTGTCATTGGTGATATGGATCAGACTACTTGCCGTTGCTATCATGGACCAGATGACTTCATTATAGATGCGACATGTCGTTTCTTTGAGGATTCATTACCTCCACTACCACGTTGGCATTCAGAAGCCACTTCTTGGAGGTCTTTGCCCTTATTATAGCGTGGGAGTTCAGGAGACTCTTCTTGGAGGGCTTTTACCCCCACTACCACGTGGGCATTCAGGAGCCCCTTATAGGGGACTTTAATCCCACTACCACGTGACATTCAGGAGCCGTTTCTAGTGGACTCATCACCCCCACCATTGAAAATGATCGGTCCCAAAAAAATTGTTTAAAATATGTGTTATACACAATAGAAAACATGTACAGTTCAAGACATATCATATGTGTCTGAAGCTACTATTCACTCACCTGGAAATCCAAGTGCAAACACCCGTCAGGCTCCACTCATCGGTGGCTGGTCTCTCGGGCACGAACAAGAAGCTGAACAAAGCAAACATATATCGATAGAAATATCAGAAGCAAACTCAAATGCGGTACCGTGGCATTACCAGATGCATGAAGTGCAGATGCAGATGCGGACTCTCGAAAGACCCCAAATGATCCATATCAAATGATAATCTATCATTCTGGATTCAAAATACAGAATCTACGTAAAATTACAATTTGGTCATGGACTAGAGGAAAATTACGTTATAGTCCTCGGGACTTGATAAATTACAAAATAATCTTCCGACTATATTAGAATAGCTGCCTAACTTTTTTAAGTAGTCAGAATCCCCAAAAGAGTCCCTGAACTCTCAGAAATCGATAAAATACAAAATGAGTCCCAAAGGACCCCATCTTACACTCTGGCTTACTCGAGTAAGACACCCATCATCTTACTTGAGTAAGCCATACATGGTCACTCGAGTAAGAAAACCAACCTCTCACTCGAGTAAGACACTCCGGTCACTCGAGTGAGATGAAGCTCCTCTTACTGGAGTAAGACATAACCAGACCAACCCAGAAATCATGCAACACAATTTAACTAGACCAAAATAAAAACCAAACACTCACATTGACTCTAAACAAAGCCCTGAACACTAATCTAGGGTCCAAACCTCCAAAACAACTCGAAATCACCCTATATCGAC
>CAODLS010732412.1:0-10962 GCA_948243855.1 Flueggea neowawraea
AAATACAACACTATACATATCACGAAAAAGGTGCCAAAACACAGATTCAATTTCCAAATTGAATTCAAACTCAAATCGCTTCAGGATTCTAACCAAATCGAAATCCTTCCAAGACAATAACCTTCCATAAACATCTCCAGATCGAATTTTCAACACCGATCCACAGAAAATCTACAACGTTGATCAAAACAGTCATACAAATAGCTATGATCAAAGACGACTTGATTGGAGATTGAGTTTGATTTCAAATTTGTGAGTACACAACACTGATCGAAGAGAAATACATGTACGACATAGTTGATAATGAGTACACAACACATTCATGATAATTTATTTGATATCGTACTACACATCACATCAATACTTGTCTTTGATTTTACTGGAAAACTTATTCTATTTAGTGGAAACAACACGAATACACAACACATAGATGATGATTAGTTGTTTGACATGATGATATTGAAATATTAAATCTATTATACTAGAAGAGACCAATTAGAGTACAAAACGAGTACATAGTTGAATATGATGTCAAACACAACTGTTTACGCAATCATAATTTTTATAACAGTGTTATTTGAGCACAAACTGAGCACATATAGAGTACAATACAAAGTCTTCTGCACAAATAAAAATAAGTACAACACGAGTACATATCGAGTATAGACTAAATTATGACTAGCTCTGGAATTATTTATTATGTTGCTGAGTACAAGTAGAGTACATGCTTTTCTTATACATAGTCTATTGTACAACATATTACATTATCATAGATGTATGCAACAAGAGTACATATTGAGTACAGATTGAAACAGGAATATGGCACTGCATTTCATTATTATGTTAATGAGTACAATGCGTGTACAAACGGAGTACATGCTTCTTTTCTAACATGTATTATTGTTTCATATTTTAGGGACACAAGTGAAAAATAGAAAAAATAGCTATAATACTACAACATGGTGGAGAATGAGATACTGATGGGAATTTCAACAACTTCAGTGTAAGAGCGATGCAACTGCAAAGCATTTGTGACTCTGCCAAATTTTACCAATCAATCTACAACCATTTGGGTATAAAAAGTGGGAACCACACAATCAGTATCAAGTATCAATTGGACATAAACTACCCTGCATTCTAGTTTGATGATGATTTAAGCCTCTCATTCTACATTAAACTGAAAAAGAATGAGAAGGACTTCATAATATACCCTCTTTGCATCACAACAATAGAAAGCTAGCCACTCATGGTAGTTGACGATGATGAGAGCACATTAAACAAAAATGATATGATCATCTCAAATGTAATTGAGTGCACAACAGACCTGGTATGCCAACCAGTCAATGCATAATTTAGAACAACTAAATCAAGCATATAAGATATGTTCAAATTCACATCAGGAGTCGTAAGAGATCTCATCGACAACATGAGAACTGCTTCAGACGAGGAGGACAGTGAAAACAATGAGGATGAAGCTGCATTTGACATTTATAATGCCAATCAAATTCAAATAAAATAAGGGCAAATATGCAAAGACAAAGAAACAATGAAAGCAACGATCAAATACTATGTCTTGACCAATCACTTTCAGTACAAAATGGGCAAACCATGCAACAGATTCTACTGTGTCATTTGCATCGACAAAGACTGCAATTGGTATATCAAGACGTCATCCGCGTACAAAATGAGTAACATTCAAAGTACAAGAATTCAACAACGTACACACTTGTTCAATCCAATCAAGATTCAACGGCAATAGGCATACCACTTCCACCTTTATTGCTGAACTGATTAAGAAAAAGTAAATCAATATGAAGACAACTTATGGCCCGAGACAAATACAAGATGATATGAGAAACACCTTTGGATTAAAACCAATTATGTCACCGCATTGAGAGCTAAGGAGAAAGCATCGAAGCAAGTACTCAATAACCCATCAAAATCCTATCATGAACTACCGACCTACTTATATCTACTAAATGTTACAAACCCAGGATCCATCATAAAATTGGAGAAAAAAAATAGATGGTACATTTCTCTATCTATTCATTGCACTTACTGCTTCAATTGAAGGATTGATACATTGTCGACCAACTGTTGTTGTTGATGGAGCTTTCTTAAAATCGGCATATGGTGGAACTTTGATCACAACGTGTACACACAATGCTGCAGGTAAGATATATCCATTGGCTTTTGCAGTGGTTGATTCAGAAATTATGTTGCATACACATGGTTTTTTCAAATGTTCAAAAAAGCGTATGAGTACAGACCAAAACTCTGCTTTATTTTGGACAGACATAAAAGTATCACAAAAGGAGTGTAATACTTTGTTCATTCCGATGAATATCTCTGTAGCTTTTTGTTCAAATCTGATAAGATTGATTGAACCCTATTCAATTTCGATTGAACCTCGTCCAATCCCCAATTTGATTCTGGAATGTTTTTTAGAATGAATTGAAATTTGAATATGTAGATAATATTAATTTGTCAAATTTTTTTATGTTCGGAGATGTTTATTGATGTTGGCAGTATTTGTACAATTCAATGTTGTGGAGTAAACTTGAGGTTACTCGAGTAAGCGTGGGTGAAAGTATTATTTTTGGACCTTTGGATTGTGAGTTACTCAAGTAAAAAGTTGTGTTACTCAAGTAATTGAAGGTTGGATCATGTGAGTAACAGTTGGTCTTACTTAAGTGAGTTCATGTTCATTATTTTTCTAGAAATGAGACTTACTCAAGTAAATTTTGGAGTTACTCGAGTGAGCGGGCCAAAATTCATCTTCGAGCAAGACTTACTTGAGTAAGTGCTGAGAAAAGTTTGAAACGACGCCGTTTTAGGGTAGGGTTCTATATATACCCCACCCCACTCTCTCGACCGTCTCTCCTAGTTTTCACCTCTCTCTCATCCAAATCAGTTCGGGACGCATTCCTGGATCTTCTCATCATTCCCATTTCATTACTAGAGGTAATATTACACCTCTAATCTCTTCATTTCATCCATTTCATGCTTTAAATTCAGGTTATGGGTTTTAGGCCGAATTTGAAATAGGTTTCGAATTTTGAATGATTCTGTTGAAATGAATGTTGTAGGTTGCTAGATTATAATTATTTAAGGTTAAATAAACATTATTCAAGCCCTCAATCAAGAGATTTGATGTTGTTTTGAATAGGCTAGGGTTAGGTTCAGATTTTGTGAAATTTATGAAAATGTGAAGTTTTTTTTTGAGAAATCAAGTATGGATTCATGTTTCTGAGGTTGATTAGGACCAATGTAGGTAATTAGATTCGATTTATATTGGTTGAATCAGATTTAAGGACTAGTTGTGTAATTTTTCATTTGAGGACCAAATGTGATATTTGCCATTTAGGGACTAGAATATAATTCTACATATTTTTTAGGATTAATGTAGATATTTTGAGAGTCTATAAGGACTAATATGTTATTTTGGGGAGTTGAGACCAAAATATTAAGTTGGAATATTTTGGAGACTGAACTGTAATTTTACACCGATGTGTAATAATTGGATTATCATGTTAGAATTTGGGCCAAAATGGATTTTCGAGGTTTGTTGGAGTGTTTGGGTTTGTATATGTATTTGCACGTATTTCGATACAACCACAATATCATATTTGATATGTGTATGTATTATCTGTTCCAGCTCTGTTTGGTTTCTGAGGAGACCAGTCATTCACCAGTGGACCGTGCTCTGAATTATTGCTCAGCATCTAGGTGAATGTGGTAACATTTTAGACACGTAGATCGTGTCCTCCAAATTTCTTATATATTTTTGTTGTGTTGAACTTGGTATGAAATTTGGAATAAATAAAGGATTAGAATTCCTAAAATTTGGTATACGCGAAAACCTCTGTTATGGAAACTCAGTTTTCTCTAAAAATATTTTTGGTTTCTGAAATAAATATTATGTTAATATTTATTGTGAATTCTGAAATGAACGTTTTGGTCTTTGAGAATATATTCCAGAGTGAATATTTTGTCTAAAATGATTATTGTTTTTGAACACTAAAAACTTTTGCAATAAATATTTTGTTTGAAAGTTTGTTATCCTTTTTGGAAAAATGATATGTTTGTTCCGTATGATACCTGTTTGAGCATTTTGAATCTAAATATATTTTTGAAAATGTTTTGGTAAAAATATTTTGTTTTGGGACACCCCGCTACGAGATAGTGTAGCCTTCATACACTGGAGTTGTATCATTTGCCTAAGTGGCTATACTTGTGCATTTAGTGGCTTATACTCGTCTTAGTGGCTATTACTGAGCTTGATTAACTCGATGAATATGATCTTCGATCCCTTTCTGAAAATATTTTTGAACTACTCTCTGAAAATACCTTGGTATTTATTTTCTAAAAATATCTTGATATGTAACTCTGAAAATACTACGATATTTAACTTTGAAAATAAATTTGAAATTTTTCTTTGAAATATTTTGAGTATTTATCTCTGAAAATATTTGAGTACTTTTCTCTAAAATATTTTTAAAAGTGAACATGAATTTCAAAAAATATTTGAAAGGAAAAACGTGGGCTATTTTGGATTTTGGGAAAATTTAATATTTTTATTTAATTTCTCTATTTAATAAATCCTGGTAACTGTTTGTTGTCTGCTTTATGTGCAAAAAGAATTGCAAAGTGGATTTTGAACTAAGTTATCTATATATTTTAGTGTGTATATATATATATATTATTTGGAAATACATGTATATGTGGTAGTTTTCGAAAATGTTTTTAAAACTCTTTTGAGGAGCCTGAGCCGTTCTATTGTGTTATCCGCTCACTAGGGAATCTTACCCCTTTTATTTTTCTTGTTTTTGTTCTACTTAAATTTTCAGGTGATCTTAATAGCAGTCGTTTGGTTCTTTCGCGCTCCGTGAGTGCACTATTGTTCAGGCCGAGTTTCTGTTATGTTAGTTGCTCCATACCGAATAGTGAGTTATGGACTTGTATCTGTTAAATAATGTTTAACAGTTTTATTTGAACTAGTATTTAGCATTTTGATATTATAATTATATTTTAATAATATTCGGGAATATTATTTTCGGAAAACATGTCTTTGTTAAATTATTTTAATATGGTAAATAAGCTGACTAATAATATGAATTTAGGTAGATGTTTCTATTCTCCGAGTCTTGTGCAAGATGGATCAAGCTTTCATAGACGTTCACCTCGTACGCCATTAGAGACCCAATTTGGGGTCGTGACAAGGAGTAGCTATTATTTATCACGGTGTTAGACACTATGCTTGTACATATCACATTCTTAAAAACTTGAAGACAAAATTCAAGAAGAAAACCAATAAAATGTCCAGTTTGTTCAGGAAAGCAGGAAAAGCGTACACTATGCATAAGTTCAACAATTATATGACAGAACTGAGAAACTTGGACGACCAAATACAACATTATCTAGAAGAAGACATTGGATACCAAAGTGGACAGTTTTGTATGCAACAGAGCATAGACAATCTGTTATGACATCGAACATTGCAGAATCCATGAATGCTACAAACAATGCAACAAGAGAACTTCAAATAAAATCCTTAATTGAAACTTTGAGATCATTGGTGCAGGATTGGAGCCATACAAATAGGGAGATAGCAACAAGAACATCTACCATACTGACATAAAAGTATGAAGAAAAGATGCTACAGAACATGAATTATGCCACCACTATGAAGATCAATCTCTTATTGCAATCCTCTCTCTTAATTTATACGAGTTTAACCAGATTACAAATAGAGTATGCTATATAATATCTCTTAGCTATTAACTAAAACGAGTACAACCAGAGTAAATTACGAGTACATAATGTTACTTTCAAAGCCAAACCCCTCTAATGAGTTAGTTAAAATTTTAATAACTTGAAGATTGATTTGAGTATAATAAGAGTACAACTAGTGTACATTATCAACAATTATTTAGCATATACTCTAGTTGTTTATCCAATTCCTACTGTTCAAACAATTCCAATACCAAATGAAGTCAAAGAGGATATAGTATTGGAACCAATTGGAAGAATCAAATCAGGAAGACATAAAAAAAGAAGAATCAAAGCTGCATTAGAACATAAGTCAAAGAAACATTGCAACAGATGTGGTCAGACAATGCACAATTGAAGAACATGCAGTAACAGGTCGACAACAAGATCAACAACAAAAATCCTTACATTTCATTATAGAATTTAAAGAATTTACATTTATGTTCATTCAAAAGATACTTAAAACTAAAATACTAATATTCACATTACATTAGCTACTGTTCATTTATTTCAAAACAAATCAGTCTTATGCATCCAACTTCATGACTCTTCTTCAACATCACTTTCAACCTGATTAGCATGCTTCATTTTGCCATAATGATAGAGCAGACAAGCAAGCCTCTTACGATAAAAACTAACATCAAAAGCCTTTAACAACCATTTTCCCATGACAAAGTACTCTGCATTCGCAAAGGTAAAAGCACAACAATCACTGTAAAGGGAAAAAAAGTTAAAAGAAAAACACAATGTTAGACGAGTACAAAAAGAGTACAAAAATTGCACTAAAACAAAAAGACTTACTTTTTACTTTGCTCAGGAAGTCCATTTACCATCGTAGTATACACAAGTTCATAAGGACTTTTTAATTGTAAATTGGGATACTTCATTGAGCCCCATGTATTGCGAAGAGTCATATACTTGCCAATAAAGACAATATAAGATTCCAAACACACATAACACTCACATCAAGCTTATCACTCTGGATGGAATCATACACAAATATAATTCTCTTATATAATGAAAACCTCACCAAAAATTGTTGGATCATGGGTGATCAACATTAAAGATCCTTTATGTGTTTTGATGATGAACAAAATGATATTGTCAAAGTCTCACTCGAGTAAGATTCATATTCATTCGAGTAACATTTGTGCCCAGTTTATTTCACTCGAGTAAGCCAAGTCATCACTCGAGTAATGCACAAAGAATAGAAGAATGGGATACGAGCTGAAGCTACTCACTTAAGAAACAAAAAGTGTCACTCGAGTAATCTATGTGCCATATCACTCGAATAAGTAGAAGACGTCATTAGAGTAAGGAAGAGTTCAAGGTGATGCAGTTTTAACTATTTCACTCGAGTAACAAGAAGTATCACTTGAGTAATCAATGCATCAAATCACTCGAGTAAGCGACAGGTGTCACTGGAGTAAATCATCAACCCAGAAAGCTGCAATGAACAGAAATACATTCCAACAATCATATTGAATGGAATTGGTATAAATACCCTAAGAGAAAGTAGAAATGGTATGGGAGAACATATGCAACCTTTGTGCTAATACTTCTATCAATTCCTCACTACAAAAACAACAAATCAAGCTAGAGATCAAGATTCAAGCATCAATTTCATAAAACCAAACTTTATCATAGAGCTTCATCTTTTGTATCATTTTATATACACTTTGAGAGTGTGAGTTAGGTTTGTTGTAAACCTATAGAAAACAACATTGTAGAGGTTTTTTGTGAAGCTAAGTATAAAACAACATAGAGAGAGGTTTGTTGTGAACCTATAAAAAACAACCTTGTTGGCCTTGAAAGTGTTGAGCCGGAATCAACCTCGTGTATTAGACTTGTTGGATTGAGCCGCAATCAATCATCGATAGTGAAAAAGCCTAAGTGAGACTTAGGTAGTGGATGTAGGCAAGGTTGGCCGAACCATTATAAATTCTTGTGTTGATTTCTCTATCTCTTTTCTCAAGTCGCTTCCGATGTCCATTCCAATAGACCGAAATTTTCTAACACATAGGTGATGATTTTGATTAGGGTTTCAGTTTTGATGGCTAAATGATGATGGATTTGAGTTTGTTTTGGTTTAATATTGATGGGTTTAAGTTGGAAATCTATGACTCTTAGTTGGATTTGAGGAAAATGATGAATTTCTTTGAAGAAGGACTAAGGTTTGGTTGGGTGATGAATTTGAGGAAGATGGTTCAGTTTTAGATGAATTTGAGCCTAGTTTTGGAATTGTTTTTGTTATATTTAGGTAGGATGGACTTGGAAATACATGAATCTAAGTGGGTTTCGAAGATTTGATGTTGTTTTGTCAATGGGTCTATGTAATCTGAAATTTTGAGGGCAAATTCTTGGTGATTTTCTACTTAATTGTTGAAATGGATGTTGGATTCGTGTTCAGGAGGTTGATTGTAGTCAATATGAACAGGTTAGGACATTGGGTATCAATTGAATCTGAAAATGGGTCGTTACAAGTAGAATATCTAATTCTCTGAATCTTGTGCGAGATGAGTCGGGAATCCGATTCAGCTCGTCTTATATGCCGATCATGGTCCAGTAACCAGTCATCACAAAAGTGGTATCAAAGCCTGGGTTTTGTACAGTCTGGGTTAGTCTGGAGCATAAGTATCCTTAATCGAGTTAGACTAATTTACTCTTATACCCATCTGAGTATTCAGTGGTATTGTGGCAACCATTTGTAGTTTGACATATGCATATACGCTTAGTTATCTGATATGTGTGTAGATATGGATCGAAGTGGAGAACAATGACCTCGTGGTAGGCCTAGGCATGTAGATGTCGAGGTCGCTGCTCATTTAGAAACCAATTAGCACGATTCATAGAATGTGTCGAAGGTTTCAACCTCGACACCTCAGCATTAGCTGCAGCCTCAACCACTACTTTAGCAGTAGCTAGTTATAGCTCAGTTTGAGATGCTTGACCATATGGCTCGGGTTCTCGATCGTATAAAGAGGACTTTTCCACGTCAGGCAGCTGGAGATTAGTCTGCTCAGCTAGTCACTACAACATCAATTCCACCACTAACAGCACAAACTACTCATCAACCTTAACCAGAAGCGACCGCAGTGGTTGCTCAGATGGTTAATCATACAACACCACGGTTGAGGATGATACCTTACTCAACAGATTTTTGAAGCTCAAGCTCTTAGGTTTACAAACAAGATGGGAGAGGATCCCTACGATTTTTTATTGCAAATGGATTAATTACAGATTGGGGACACTTAAAATTTGATTATGTGTAATATGAAATAAATGGAATAAATTATATGTATGAGTTAAGATAAATATCAGTATTTCTAATAACTTGATTTTTTCAACTATTTTTTGGTAAATTTTCCGTTGGAATTTTTTTTCAAATTAATTATTTTTGACGGATTAATTTTTGTTTGAAATATCATTAAATTAATTAATGATATTTTGGAGTGTTAAAATTTTTTGGTGTTAATAGGATTTTTGAAGTGTATTGAGGAATTAAATTGAGTGAAAATTGGTTGGAATTGAAAAAAAGAAGAAAATTGAAAGAAAAGAAAATGGGAGGCTGAACTACAGGTCGTTCGGCGTTTGGTCCAAACGGTGTGTCGTTTGGCTTGTATGCACTGTCGTTCAGTTGAAGAAAAAAATGACGCATCGTTCGTTTTGAAGAGGAAACGACATGTCGTTTAAGTCGCCAGACGATCAGTCGTTCGCGTCCACAGGAGCCGATTTTTCAGTTAACAAAACGACGTTGTTTTGAGCAAGCAAAAACGACGCCGTTTTGATTCAAAACCCAACATCCAAATTCTTTTTCTTTCTTCTTCTTCTTCTTCATTTTTCCCCTTTCTTTTCTTCCAAAACTGAAAATCTCTCCCTCTCGTGTCTCTCTCTCACGATCTGACTCTCTCTCTCTCTCTCTCTCGTCTCTCTCTCTTCCTCGTCGGTCCGACGAGCTAACCAAGGTAATCTCTCTCTCCTCTTTTCTTTGGTTATTTTCTTGCGTTTTTTAGGAGAGTTGACCGAATGAGAATTTCAAATCTTGAAGTGGTTCTTGGGTGGTTTTTGGATGGATTTTTGTGGGGTTTTCATGGAGAGAGTTGGAAGAACATGAATCTAAGTTAGAAATGGAAGATTTGAGGATTTTTTATGAAAAGGTTAATTCCGTCCGCATTTGGTTTTAAGTGTTTGGCTCAGTTTTTGAATGAATCGAGGTTAGATTTAGACTCCTAAGGTGATTTTGAGTTGAATAGTATGGTTGAAAACATTGGGTTATGCTTGGCTCGGGATTAGGGACCATTTGGTGTTGTTTTGTAACGAAAGGACTAAAAATAAAGTTTGCCAAATTCTGAGTATGTTGAGGACTGAACTTGATATTTGGCATTTAGGGACTGAACTTGATATTTGGCATTTAGGGACTGAATCTGATATTGCGCATAGTGCATAATTGTAATTTTGAAGAACTTAGGGTTAAATTATAACTTAGTCTCCAAACCTTTCAGAATTTCTAAATTTTTTGGAAATTATTTTGTGTCTGAAAAATAAATATTAAGTTTTTAATATTTATTGTGATCTTTGCAATGAAAGTTTTAGTTTTTTGAAAATATATTCCAGAGTGAATATATTTTATTTGAAATAGTTATTGTTTCTGAATACTAAATATTTTTGTAATAAATATTTTGTCTGAAAGATTGTTATCATTTTTGGAAAAATGATATATTCGTTCAATGTGGTATTCCTTGGAATATTTTGAATAAATATTGAAATGTTTTGGAGAAATACTTTGTTTTGGGATATCCAACTACGTGATAACGTAGTTTTGATACAACAGAGTTGTATCATTTGCCTGTGTGACTATATTTTGTGCCTAAGTGGCTATATTCTCGCCTTAGTGGTTATATTATATTATACCATGGTGCCTTATGTGGCTAATCTTCGCCTATGTGGCTAATACCGAGTTTGAGTAACTCGAGGAATATGAACTTTGGGTCCCAGTATGAAAATGTTTTGAACAACACTTTGAAAAATGTTTTTGAAATTACTCTCTGAAAAATCTTTTGGAATTTATTCTGAAAATACTTCGGTATTTAACTTTGAAAATACTTTGGTATTTAACTCTGAAAATAAATTTGGAATTTATCTTTGAAATATTTTGAATATTTATCTCTGAAAATATTTAGGTATTTTTCT
>CAODLS010732500.1:0-16835 GCA_948243855.1 Flueggea neowawraea
CTATGCTTTATATTGTGATTTTTAGGTTAATTGATGATGTCTTGATGAATCAAAAGAAAACAAGTTGGAACGGGGCTTAAACGATGACATTTGAGGCATTAGGAGTGAGACACGGCCTTGGAATGGCAAGACACGTCTGTAGGGGACTTGAGGAAGCAAATTCGTGAACAACTGAGCATCCACTGATAGAATTTGGAGGTCCACGGCTATGGATGAGGTCGTGCAACCCACTGGAAGTTAGAAACCAAGGTACACATGCCTTAGTCTTTAGGTGTAGGCCTTCGACACACCAAGGATTTCTCTACAAATCTACATGGAGAAGCTTTCTCTACACTCTATTCTCTCTCTTTTCTCCTTATTTTCATTGTTCTCTACCTTGATTTATGTTGAAGTTTCTTGTCTTATTTTTATGAACTTGGTCATGGTAGCTTAAACCCTTTGTTAGGGTTGAGAGATGTAGACTCTTGATAGATGTTTGTTATATTTATGAATGGATATGAGGTATTTCATATTATATTTTATGTTGTTTTGGAATTGATTCAATGACTTGTTGTGAATGAATGTTATTGTGCTTGATCACCATGATAATGTTAGTGACAAATTTAGGTGAATGATCGAAAGATGAAACTTAAATGAGGTTTACAAGCATTGAAATTACCATACTTAGGGAAAACATATTCTATGTAGGTAAGGTGTTCGATGAAATTCCCAAATGAACCTAATGAGTCTAGTTTAGTTAGGTGAGGCCGAAAGGACCCTCCTAATAAATGTAAACATGGCTTGAATGAACTCGAGGGAGGCTTCCAATGACATTAGTGAGAGAACACTCATTTCACTAATAATCCATTCATAGGTATAACAAATGGAAGTCTTGGGTCGAACTTCGAAAGCCCTAACATCTTATCATATATTGTTTACCTCTTTTCACAATTTAATTTTAGCATTTACAAAAATCAATTGTTGGAATTTTTATTTTTGTTACCATGAATTGATCATATTAGCAAACCATTCCCGTGGATTCGATACCCTAGGGATGCTCCCAAAAGGAAAACTACATTGACAACCATGCGCTTGCGGAAAGTCGATCAACCACCAATTCTCTTTGGCGTTGCTCAACCAATTTTTCTATGATGGACTCACCATGCATGGGCAAACCTTGGTGGACACCGCTTCGGGAGGCTACTTTGGAGACAAGACCACCAAAGAGGTGTATGATATATATGATATGTTGGCAACAAATTCACAACAACAAGCGGTTAGAGGACAAAGAATGGGCATGCATGAGGTAAATACTTCCACTTCTCCCGAATTAGCTTCAATGGTTGATGAATTGTCTAGGAAGATGAATTTGAAGCTTAAAAATGCCTTGGTGAATGAAAAATGTGCTTATTGTGGAGTGTTGGGACTTGATGAGATGAATTATGGGATGGCATGAGGAGCGGGTGAAGGAGTTGGTTGTGATGAGGTGAATTTTGTGGGGGGGATTCCCAAATGTTCAACCTATGAGTGATCCATATTCTAACACTTATAATCGAGGTTGGAGAAACCACCCCAATTTTTCTTCGAATGATCCAAGCTCTTTAAACCCACCTAGACCTTTGGGATTTTTGGGATACCAACCTAGACCACTACCCCCTTTCCAACAAAACCAACCCCAACCACCACCCTAAGAAAGCCAAGATGCAAAGCCACCTTTGGAGGATTTATTAATGCAATGTATGAGAAAAATGGAAGCCAAAGTGGATCAAATTTTCAAAACCCAATAAGCCACCACACAAAACCTTGAGAGGCAAAGGGTCAATTGGCTAAGGCTATATCAGATAGAGAAAGGGGAAGCTACCAAGTATCTATCAAGTAAATCCAAGAGAGAGTGTGATTGCTATATTAATGAGGAATGGAAAGGTACTTGAGGATCCAGGTGTGGGGGAGGAGCCCTAAATTGAAAAGGATAAAGAGGATAGGGTGGATTGTCAAAGAGAAAATTGTGAGAATAAGGGGGAAATGTTGCAAGACAAACCTACCCACCAAGAGGAGATCAAACCATATGTGCCCCCTATTATATTCCCTCAACGGTTGAAGAGCCACACCCAAGCCAAGGAATTTGAAAAGTTTCTTGAGATGTTCAAAAAGTTGGAATTGAACATCCTTTCTTGGAGGTCATTTCCCACTTGCCAAATTATGTTAAGTTCTTGAATGAGTTAGTGGCCAACAAGAAGAAATTATAAGAGTATGCTATCGTGGCACTTGCTAAGGAGTGTAGTGCAATTTTATTGAACAAATACCCCACAAAGCTTAAGGATCTGGGAAGCTTTATTATTCTATGCACCTTTGGTAAATTGTCAAAATGTGGATTCTTTGTGTGACTTGGGTGCATCGGTCAACCTAATCCATCTTTAAGAAGCCATGTATTTAAGAGCTAACACCTACAATCATCAAACTCCAACTTGCAAATCGATCCATTAAGCAACCGCTTAGCGTTGTGGAGAACATATTGGTAAAAGTAGGTAAGTTTTTCTTTCCTGTCGATTTTTATGTTTTAGATATGGATGATGCTTGTGACACCCCAATCATATTAGGGAGACCCTTTTTGGCTACCATTTGTCTGCAATGACGATAAACTATGGTTATCTTACATTTGCATGAAGTATAGGTTTCAATTTCCATTGCAATTAGTGTAGAATCACATTTATTATTTTGTTTTGCATGTTTGTGCCAAAAATGGTGTGAGAGGTTATTCTTTTTAAGCATACATGTTGTACACCTCGCCACCCTAGCATACATATATCTTGTGTGTTTTATTTCCCTAAGCTTTGTAGGTCTCATACTAATGAGGTAGTGGTGCATTCAAAACAAAGCAATGGGAAGCAAGCAACAATTAGAGAATCTTTATAAACCCTATCCTTTTACTTTATGCTTTATTGATGCCATGGAACTTGTCCTCATGTTATTTATGCTTGTTAGGTTTATCCAAATTTATATTTTTGAACATTGAAGACAATGTTCATACTAAGTGTGGGGGAATTTATCGATTGCTTATCTGGGTTAATTGTGTTGATATGCCTTATTTTGCTCATTCTTGTCAAAAATGTTTAAAACTTTTGATTGAATTAGGGTTTTCAAAATATTTTATAATGCATCAAATTCAAGATAGGTAGACTTTGAATTGAATTGGTTGGAGGAATTTTGTAATGTGTTAGTATGCTTTTAAAATGATTAATTGAGGAATGCTTGCTATTTGAAGTATATATGTTTAAGTTGGCATGTTTAGGTTGCAAAATTGAGAGTTTGTTTATCAACTTCTTTAGTTTATTTGTTGGGGCATAAAATAGGCTTTAAAACTTATTGCTAAGTTGTTTTTAAGAAAATATACTTAAATGATTGAGTTTTGTTTGAAAACTTTTGGAGTAGACTTGGTTTCTATTTGGAGGAGTTGTGTTTCTGAATGAGTTCTGCTTATTATATTTGAAATGGTGAAAATTTCTCTCTTTGACAGTGAACATAAATGAGGACAAGCAAATGGGTACCTAACCTTGAGGTGGAAAAGGTTAGTACAACTGAGAAATCATAAATAAATATTTTACACAATGACCCTTAATTCGCTGACTGTGTTTGTAGCACCCAAATATAATAGGGAAGCAAGCAAACAGATAGTACAATGAAGTGAATTGTGAAAGAAAGCACCTTTTTGTGAAAAGTGAACGAATGAAGCCAAGTTTGCTTCAAAAACAAAAGGAAATTGCATTTTGAACTTAGCAATAGGGGAGATAAGCCTTATAGATGCCAATACACTAGGGGATTTGATAGATGAACTCTTGGAATTGCCACTTAGAGATGTCATGGTTTGTTTGTAATTGATGAATAGCATTGCCTTCCTCTCTTGATCATTTTACTTACCTACTTGCATGATATAATGTTTCTTTTGCCTTTATGATTTGAATTTTATTCTTGCCCCTTGAAATGGTTTGCTTGGGGACAAGCAAAGAAGTAAGTGTGGGAAACTTTGATGTATGTTAAATTTACACATTAATTCAAACAAGAACTTATCTATTTTCATCCTATAAATCATTCTTTTGTAGTGAAATTCTTATAAAGTTTGTGATGTTTGTAGGATGAGTTAAATTGACGAAAATGAGTGGGGAATGATGGAAAATGATTCAAAATGGAAAGGCCCCAAGTAAACTTATGAAAGCATGAAGAAATTGATGGAAAATAGGAGCAAAGAAGTGTCACGACCGTGATGACCAAGTGTCACGGCCGTGACCAACGAAATGATGTTGGCGTTAGGTTTGGAGATGTAAACCTTGGATTGATGTTGCTTGGATGACTGATTTATATTATGGGTATTGTGCTTTCAATGTTCTATTTATTGTTAATTGAGCCTTTATTGCTATATCTATGCTTGGTATTGATTTTATCACTTGTATTAATTGAATGATGTTGTGATTGATCGCATTAATATTGTTTTTGACAAGCTCAAGTGATTAATCAAAAGAAGAAGCTTGGGTTAGGTCCACTAGTTTAGAACTTGTATGGTTTAGGATAGAAATATATCTATGTCTACAAAGTGTTCGATGAAATTCCTCTATGAACCTAATGGGCCTAATTTGGCTAGGTGTGGCCAAAAGGACCCACCTAGGAAGTGTAGGCACTACTTGAATGACCTTGAAAGAGGCCTTGGGTGATTTATGTGGAAAAAACACCCGCACCCATGTTTTAAAACCCAATTTCATTTATTAAGCAACTAGTTCCTTGGTTTTATCTCGAAATTTCTAACATTTTCTTATTATTGAATTACTTGTGTTTAATTTCTTGATTCTTTTATTTCCAAAACCCCAAAAAGTAAACCAATTGATGTTTAATTTTGCTCATATATTTTTAATTGACCATAATTAGACATGTTCCCTGTGGATTCGACACCCTAGGATACTCCTAAGGTTTTTATTAATACAATCGACTATTGTGCACTTGCGAAAGACCCGATCACCTCTCAATATTTTGGATAGTAGCTTGTTGGTTTTGGATAATTTGCTCCACCTTGATCAACCTCTAGCAAGCGTACTAGAATCGATGTAGTTTTACTTAGAAGTATTCCAAGGATGTCAAACCCAAGGGAACGGGTCTAGTTGTTATAAAAAAAATAAAGGAAAAGCAATAATAAACATCAAGGGGTTTTTTTTTGGGGTTTGGAATTAAATCAAGCAATAAAATAAAATGCAAGCACTTAATAATTGGAAAATGTTAGGGCTTTAGAGATAAAACCAAGGGTTTAGTTGCAATAGTGAATGAAATTGGGTTTTAACACATTGGGTGTGAGTGTTCTCTCCACATAAATCACTCAATGCCTTTCTCAAGGTCACTTAAGTAGTGCCTACACTTCTTAGGTGGGTCCTTTTAGCCTCACCTAGCCAAATTAAGCCCATTAGGATCATAGATGAATTTCATCGAATACCTTGTAAGCATATGTATATTTATATCCTAAAACCATGCAAGTTATATGCAAGAGACCTAACCGAAGCTTCTTCTTTCGATTCATCAATTGGGCTTGTTCAAAACAATATTGTGGTAGCTAAGCACAACATCATTCAATCAATAGCAAGTCATACAATCATCATTATCAACAAATTTAACAATTAAAGCATCAAACAATAGATATAACATTAAAAGCACAAAACCTATAACATAAATCATTCATTAAAGCAACTTCAATCCAAGATTTACATCTCTAATACCCTAACAAGGGTTTAAGCTAACATGTTTGCAAAATAAAGTTTAAAACAAGAAATTTAAAGCCTAAACATAATTTCTAAACAAAGAAAAAGGAATAGAAACGAAGGAATAAGCTTCTCTCAATGGATGACAAAAGCCCTCTTCAAATCCTCTTCTTCTTTCCTCTTCCTTTAATGTTTGAGTGTCCAAGGTTTTTTAAAATGATGTGAAGAAGAGTATTTATAGTCCTTTATGTCCCTCACAAACAGTAGGAATATTCTTCAAAAGATTCCACTTGAATATGCTTTGGTCCCCACTTGATTTGTCTTCATTTGGAGCTAATTTTTGGCCATCTGCAGCTGTGACACATTTTTGTCTCCTTAAGCATGCCCACAAATAGTGTCACGGTCATGGTTTTCTGGGTTAAGCGTGCCCACGGCCAGTGTCAAGGCCGTGACAAGTTTCTTCCCAAAATGTGGCACTTGGTTTTTCCTTATCACGACAGTGACACTTTTCCTCACGATTGTGACACCTCTTTTCACATTGTTTCCATAATTTTCTTCATGGTTTCTTGAGTTTACTTAGGTCCTTTACATTTTGAATCATTTTTCCATCATTCCTAACTCATTTTCTTCAATTTATCTCATCCTACAAACATTACAAACATTATATAAATTTCACCACAAAAAAATGATTTATAGGATGAGAATAATCAAATTCTTGGTTCATTTAATGTGTAGATTTAGGAGACATCACACCTTGGCATCTCTAGCTTCCATTTTAGACATAAATTAAATAAACATATCCTCCAATGGTGGCTTATTGTCTTGGTTTTCTTGTTGGGGCGGTGGTTAGGGTTGGTTTTGTTGGAAATGTGGTGGTGTTGGAATTCGTAACTAATTTTATGACATTCATAAGCATATATAGTAGTAGAAACAACAAAAATTTTACATCTAGAATTCCACTAAGGATCCATTCATATCAACATACATGATTAAGGTTAGCAATATTTACCTTAAAATTGCTTATGGATTGGGCTCAATGGCAATGTTTGTGTAGCTTTTAGTAAAAACTTGAAAACATTTCTACCCACATTGCCTATACGTGAACGTGACCAATGGTATCCACACAAATGAACTCGGTTGAATCGGTTTAGTGTACTTGCACAAAGAATCACTATTCTAGACTCACGAATTTTCTTTCTCTTTTTAAGTGTAAAATTCGGCCAAGCCCTCAATATGCATTATGAAATTCAGCCTTGATGTGTGCACATATATATAGAGATGTGTGTAACACTAGTTTAGTTGTACTAGGTTCCTAAATACTTGTCCTACAAGCATAAGGATTACTTAGTCATACTAAGACTCTTATTTGTCTATTTAATGAACAAATAAATAAATAAATCTCTAGTATTAAATATGTGGGCCGAAATTCCTAAGATAAAAAGGATTAGGTTATATTTATTCTTGTCTTACAAGAATAATGACTCCTTTCTTAATTAGGATTTTAATCAACTTGATTAAATAAAACTTAGTCAACATTTGACCAAGTCAACCTAAGTGTTTATTGCCGAATTTCTCATTAGGTTTTTAATGTTATTGGACTTTTAATTACTTGATGCATTATCATTAAATAAATCACTCCCTTATTAATCTATACGGGCCAAAATTATGTCACACATAATAATATACCCAAAATATTATAAGAAGTAATTTATATTAAAAGCTCGTTACATTAATTGATAATATCTTATATTACTTTATGACATAAATCATAAAAACCTAAATTATTAATAATTAATCAAATTAATTATCTTAATAATTTAATGACCATGAGAGAAAATATTTGTGAACCAATTCCATTCGTTATCGTGTGTGACCCAATAGGTGCACTCGAAAATGGCAATGGGCATTGTCTCAAAACTTGGGCTCAAAGTCCATAAGCGGTATCTAGTAATACATTATGGCAACCAAAAATAGAATGGTATTGTAATCTGAGTTAACCTTTAACATTTTGATATTTAGTCATTTTGTCTTACGATATCTCTATTAAGCATAAGGCATGGATACATGCCAACCTTATATAGCTTAATGTATTTCTTGATCCCAAATATATTGATATACAAATGACATTGATAAACTCTTTCACTAATTCATTTGAGTATGCATACATTCCATCAATCCTACTTATCAAGTGGGCTAAATATATCACTCTTCATAAAAAAACAAATCCATCACTCTCACTATCACTCCTCTACAAGATTCATGACATATCCAATCATAGCCTTTATGGTTACCCTGTTATGGATAATGTTTGACTAAGTCAAAACATTTCATTCCTCACATAGGAGTCGATAGTAGGTTTCAGTAAGAGGACTCAAACATCACCACTGTATGAAAGCTACTTGTGACATTGATCCATGAAGTGCTTTCATAGCGGACCAGTCCAATACATATTCCCTAACATGTATCTATGTTCTAAGTGATATATCATATCCATAATTAGTAAAACGTGGTTATCCACTTAGCAACATACTAACCTTGATTTGTTATCATTCCCATCATAACAATCAATTAGGGACGTTTAGAATAGTATTTTATTTACCTTATGGTTGTACTATCAAGTCACACTTGATGAAATAAGGAAGAATAAACTATTCATGGAGGTTTTATCTTCATAAAACAAATAATATTTCATAGATATGATTGTAAGTTTTGTGCCTAGTTTAATCATTGATATACATTGTCATTACATTTATTATTTAATAAAGAGGCATTTCATTTCATATCTATAAAATATTATATTGTTTAATGACAATAAAAATTTTATGAATAGTTTATTCTTCCTCATGTTATGGAGTGTGGCTTGATAGTATAACCATAACTTAAAAGGAATACTATTCTGAAAGTCTTTAATCAATTGTTATCCACGGAATGATAGCAAGCCAAGATTAGTATGTTGCTAAAACGATAATCACGTTTTACTGATTATGGATATAGGATATCACTTAAAACATAGATACATGTTAGGGAATATGTATTAGACTGGCCCGCTATAAAGCACTTCATGGATCAGTATCATAAGTAGCTTTCATACAATAGTGATGTTTGAGTCATCTGACTGAAACTGACTATCGACTCCTACATGAGGAATCAAATGTTTTGGCTTCGTCAAACGTTATCCACAACAGGGTAACCATAAAGGCTATGATTAGATATGTTATGAATCTTGTAAAGGAGTGATATTGAGAGTGATGGATTCGTTCCTCTTATGAAGAGTGATATCTTTAGGCCACTTGATGAGTAGGATTAATGGAATGCATGTATATTCAAATGAATTGACAAAAGGTTATCAATGTCACTTATCTTATCAATCTACTTGGGATTAAGAAATACATTTAGCAATATAAGGTTGACATGTGACCATGCCTTATGCTTAATATAGATATCATGAGACAAAATGACTAAATATCAAACTGTGAAAAGTTAACTCGGATTACCAATGCCACTTGATTTTGGGTTGTCATAACATATTACTAGATACCGCTTATGAACTTTGGGCCCAAGTGTTTGGGACAAGGCCCATTGTCAATTTCCAAAGGGCCTATTGAGTCACACACCAAAGCGAATTGGATTGGATTACAAATGTTCTCTCATTTGGCAAATGAATTGTTAAGATAATTAATTTGATTAATTATTAATAATTCAAGGTTTGATAATTTATATCTTATTTATGATATAAGATATTATCCATTAATGTAATGGCCTTTTAATTTAAGTCACTTATTAATATTGTTTTGGGTTTATTTATTTGTGATATGAATTCGGCCCATAGATATTAATGATAGAGTGATTTATTTGATAATAATGTATCATATAATTAAAAGTCCAATAACATAATAAAGCCCTAGCATAAATTCGGCTACCACTTCTATTCTTGAGGAGTTCTTATTCTTGTGTAACAAGAAGAGGTACACCCTAATTAGTATGTTTAATTAATTAGGAAGCAAATATTCTTATTTGACAAGAAGAGGCAAACCCTAGTTGGACTAAAGGGGATTTGGCACACTCTTCCTAAAGAGGGAGAGAGGCCAAATTTGGTTGTGAAAGAAAGAAGAGATCCGACCCTAAACAAGGAAAGGAATTCAGCACACTCCTCCTTGTTTAGGGTAAGCCAAATTCTTCTTGGACAAGGAAAGGGTTTTGGCTAATGCTAGTACACCTATTTGGGTCTTTCCATATGCCTAAAGTAGGAGCACACCTTATTCTTATTTGGTGTGGCAAAGCCAAATTTGTGAGTGTCACAAACAAAGAGAGAAAATTATTTGTGAGAATTAGAATAAAGATTATACGTGCTAGTACACTTCACCAATCCAAGGAAGTTCATTTGTGTGGATACCTTTAGACACGTTCGCACAAAGAAAACATTAGGATTTGTGGTTTGGTTTTAATGCCAAAAGCTACATCAACAATTCATTCGTTCTTACAATCAAGCTTTGGTTTTAAGGCAAAACCTTAACCATAATTATTTATGTTGATATGCATGGATCTTTGGTGGAATTCTAGGATAATTTTTTTGTTATTTCCGCTGCATTATCCTCTATATGAATATCATTTTAGTTACGAAGTCCAATAGTGGTATCAGAGCCACTTGCATTATCGGCATAACTGATTATTTTTTGTGCAATATTGTTGATTGCTTGGTTGTAAATTCGGCCTTGTTTAATATGTTTGATATTAATGCCGAATTATGTGATTTGATCTAGGTTTTAATTTAATAAGATAAAATTGAGAATTTTATATGTGTGAAGGCCGAATATATTTGATGTTGAATTTGCATAGGATTTTGAGATTCACTTAGAAAGTCGTTTAGTGTTTTGTATATGTGCTTTTGTAATGAGATTACAAACAATGGATTGGATTATAATTTGATTATGAGATCCAAGTATTAATGAGATTAATACAAATTAAGGTTTTAAAAAATTAGAAACTCGTTTTATGAGCAAAGCGAATTTAAAACCTTCTCTGCAACCTGCTTGCGAAATCGATTTACACATCCAACGTTTAATCAATGTAATTATTTGACTAATTGCATGATGTTTAAAATTTGATTATGTTTGAATGTTGATTCAATATACATGGTGCATGACATAGCTCAATAGAACCTATGTGATTGGCTTTTTATTATGGATTGTAATATGAAGGATCAAGTGTTTACCGTTACACCAAAAGCTATAGCTGATGGTGAAGGCGCGACTTTATTTCCTTAACCCTTGGCAGCACAAAGCTCCACATCTATCGTGTTACGGGTGGGCCTGAAGGGCTTCTCAATGCATATGTGCACCTCGACAGGCTGGGCTGTCAAGCACCGATGTCGCGCCCATACACGACAGTGAATACCTAAGGGTGATCGCTGACTCAACAATCACCCCCCAGCGACACCTGGGGAATTCAAACCTGCAACCTCGCTCTGCTACCAAATGAAGGATCAAGTGCTTACCGTTACACCAAAAGCTATAGGTGATGGTGAAGGCGCAACTTTATTTCCTTAACCTTTGGCAGTGCAAAGCCCCATGTCTATCATGTTGCGGGTGGGCCTGAGGGGCTTCGCAAGGCATATGTGCACCTCGACAGGCTGGGCTGTCAAACACCAAAGATGCGCCCATACACGACAGTGAATCCCAAAGGGTGATCGCTGACTCAACATAATATTTTGGTCGGAGGTGCCTATTTCAAATATGGTATGCGTGTCATTTTTTGCGGTCTGCGTGTCATTTTTGGCGAGTGTGCCTATTCTTCTTTTAGAATAGATTTTATATATACATTGTATGTAAAAGATGAAGGCCGTTCATAGCAATGGAGATTGAAGACAACATTAGGTTTACCTTAATTTTCACATTGGCTCTTGAGATCAACTTAGATTTGGGCTTTGTCATGTCACATCTAAATTATGTTATATATACATGTGATGCATATATGTTATAATTGTTGTTGGAATTTGTGGCTCGTATATGACATTAATAATTAATCAGTGCAGTGGAAATAACAAAAATTTTAAGCCTTGAATTCCCCTAAAAACCTATGCACATCAGCATATATGATTAGGGTTAGAAGATCTACCTTAGATCCAAAGCTTGAATGTTCGATCGGATGGAGTGCTGGTGTAACTTTTAGTATTCAAAAACTTTGAATCACCTTTCGAACTCACATTGCATTTGCGTGAACATATCTAGAGGTATCTACACAAACTAACTTACCTAGAATTGGTGGAGTGTACTAGCACTTCTTTTAGAATCTCTATTCCAAAACTCACAAAATAATTTTCTCTCTTTAAAAGTGGCACTCTAAAATTCGGCCAAGCCATGAAAGAATGGCAAGGAGTGCACCCTATTATAGGCATATGAGGAGGCCTAAATAAGTGCATAGAGGAATTCAAAATTCCCTCCTTGTCCTTGCAAAAATTCGGCCCTCAACCTATTTAAGCAATAGTGTGCCAAATTTCCTATCTAGTCACATTAGGGTTTCCTTTCTTGTCCCACAAGAATAATCACTTCCTAATTAATTTTGTCACATACAAATTAGGGTTTTATTTTCCTTGTCACACAAGAATAAAACTCTCAATTAGTCATGGACTCCTAATTAGTTAGTGCATGTGCCGAATTCATCCTTGTCAAACAAGGAAAGTGACTCCTAAAAATAGGAGAGGTGGTGTGTGCCAAATTTCTTTCTCCTAATTAGGATGAGTGTGCCAAATTTTCTCACTCCTAATTAGGTTAGGTTGTGCCAAAATTCTAATGGTTTTGATTAATATTATTGGGCTTTTAATTATATGATACATTATCATTTAATAAACCAGTCATATGGGTCGAATTATGTCACACATAATTAAATACCCATAACCCTAATAACTAGTGATTTATATTAAAAGCACATTACGTGAATGGACTATGTATTAAATTTTATTTAACACATAAATTATAAAACCATGAATTATTATTGATTAATCAAATTAATGATCTTAACAATTCAATCACCACAAAGAGAGAACCTTTGTAACCAATCCAATTCGTTCTTATGTGTGACCCAATAAGCCCACTCGAAATTGGCAATGGGCCTTGTCCCAAACCTTTGGGCCCAAAGTCTATAAGCGGTATCTAGTAATACATTATTGCAATCCAAAATTGAGTGGATATCGGTGATCTGAGTTCACCTTTCACAGTCTGATATTTAGTCCTTTTGTCACACGATATAACATCTATGTATAAGGCATGGTCACATGTCAATCTTATATTGCTTAGCATGTTTCTTGATCTCAAGTAGATTGATATAATAAATGACATTGATAAACCCCTTTATCAATTCATTTGAGTACACATACATTCCATCAATCTCACTCATCAAGTGGCCAAGAGATATCACTCTTCATAAGAGGAACAAATCCATCACTCTCACTATCACTCATCTACATGATTCATGACATATCCAATCATAGCCTTTGTTGCTACCCTGTTACGGATAACATTTGACTAAGTCAAAACATGTGATTCTTCGTGTAGGAGTCAATAGTGAGTTTCAGTCAGAGGACTCAAACATCACCACTGCTTGAAAGCTACTTTGTGACAACAATCCATGAAGTGCTTTCATAGTGGGTCAGTCCAATACATGTTTCCCAACATATATCTATGTTCTAAGTTGATATCTTATATCCATAATCAGTAATCCGTGATTATCCACTTAGCAAGATACTAATCTTAATTCATCATCATTCCATGATAATGATCGATTAGGGATATTTAGAATAGTATCCCTTTTATGCTTATGGTTTTACTATCAAGTCACACACTTGATGGCATAAGGAAGAATAGACTATTCATAGAGTTTTATCTTCATAAAACATATAATATTTCATAGAACTGAAATGCCTCTTTATTAAATAATTGAATGATAATGTACATCAATGATTGGGCTAGGGCACAATTCTAACAATTGTATGAATTATTTTGTATCCCACACAAACCAACAAACCTAAATCCCTACAAATAGTAAGTCAAAAAATGCCCTCCATAATCTATGTTTGTCAAAGCCTTGTTCATTGGTGTGTAGGTTCTGCTTCTGCAGGGTGCACTCCATTACCTTGGTTAGGCAAAGGTGGATAATAGTGGTATCCACATTTTGCTTATGGTTACACTTAGCATGGGTATCAAAATGGTTTTGGGCATACGGCATAGAAAGGGATTTAATGTTAGGACATGAAATGTCAAAATCCCTATAAATACAAAAGTTATATATGATATAATTGAAAAGGAGTTTTCTACCTAAATAACTAAGCTTAAGGGCTAGCTCAGCTAACTTAACTTTGAGTGAAATATGGATCATGTATCCACTATGTTAAAAACTCAAATTAACTCTAGGGATGTTAATTTTAGTACAAGTATTTAAAAGGCCTCTTATTAATCAATGAATATTTGTATGTAGATACAATGGCAACAAACAACAACACATCAACCTTTACTTTGTGATCGATCATTGAGAAGGATAAATTGAATGGGAGTAACTTCCTTGATTAGTCTTGAAACTTAAAAATTGTTCTTAAGTAAGAAAGGAAAATTTATGTCGTAGATTCAATGTTTCCCCAAGTACCCGCATCCAATGCCTTAAGAGCTCAAAAGGATGCTTATGAGAAGCATCTAAGTGACCCAGTGGACGTCACATGTCTTATGCTTGCTACAATGGTTGTGGATTTGGAAAAGCAATTTGAAGCTATGAAGACATTTCATATGGTGAGGCATCTTAAGGAAATGTTTCAAGAGCAAGCTCGTCAAGAAAGTTTCTTGACAATGAAAGCATTAAATAAGTTCAAGTTGAGCCTTGGCACTTCGGTGAGCACACATGTACTCAAGATGAAAGGTCATCTTGATCAACTAGAGAGACTTGGTACTCCTCTATCAAAGGAGTTGGCCATAGATATGATCTTAGGATCATTCCCTAGTAGTTATAACCAATTCATCATTAACTACAATATGCATGGATAAGTCCATCACCGAATTAATTGGTATGTTTAAGAATGACAAGAAGAGCATTCCTAAGACCAAATACGTGTTTATGGTACAAAAGGGGAAAGGTAAGCACCAAGGTAAGGCTAAGTCAAAGTTTGTTGGCAAGGGCAAGGGAAAATCCAAGCCTAATTCATTGAAGCCTAAGCCAAAGGTGACCAAGGCGAAAGAAGGAGTTTGCTTTCATTGCAATGAACCGAGTCATTTAAAAAGGAATTGCAAACTCTACTTGGAAGAGATAAAGAAGAATGAAAGTGTGACTTCCACTTCAGGTATTTTTGTTATAAATCAATATGTCTACTACTTCTTCATGGGGATTTGATACTGGATGTTGAGCTCATATTTGATTTAACTTCTGGAATTTTGAAAAAGTAGATCATTGATGAAAGCCGAAGTGGACATACGAGTGAGCAATGGAGCAAGAGTTGTTGCATTAGCCGTAGGAACTTATGACATAACTTTGCCTAGTGTACTTGTTTTACAATTATCGAATTATTATTATTTTCCTGCTTTGAGTAAGAACATTATTTCAGTTTCTTGTTTAGAAAATGATGGTTTTCATTTTATTATTAAGAATAATAATCTTCCCATCTATCATGGGGGCATATTTTATGTTGTTACAGCCTTATATTTTGGTCTCTACGTTTTAAACTTAGAACAAAACAAGCCCATCTATAACATTAATAAAAGGTTAAAATCAAATGATTTAAACCAAACCTATTTTTGGCATTGTCATTTGGGCTATGCAAGTGAGAAACGCATCTCAAAACTCCATAGAGATAGATTACTTGACTCATTTTATTTCGAAACATTTGATACATGCAATTCTTGTTTGTTGGGCAAAATGACTAAGAGTCATTTTACACACAAAAGTGAAAGGGCCAATGATCTATTAGGCCTAATACATACCGATGTTTATAGACCTTTTAGTACACGTGCTATAGGAGGTTATTTATACTTCATCACCTTCACTAATGACTTCAGTAGATATGGATTTGTCTATCTTATCAGACATAAATCTGAATCCTTTCAAAAGTTCAAGGAATTCAAAAGTGAAGTACAAAACCAACTTGGCAAGAATATCAAAACACTTCAGTCTGATCGTGGTGGATAATATTTAAGCCAATAGTTTGAAAATCATATTAAGAAGTGTGGGATTGTCTCACAACTTACTTCTTCTGGAACGCCTCAATGGAATGGCGTGTCCGAAAGGAGAAATCAAACTCTATTAGATATTGTTCGATCAATGATGAGTCAAACGGATCTTCTAAACTCGTTTTGGGGTTATGCCTTAGAAACTATTGTTTTCATACTTAACTAAATTCCATTAAAGCGGTTGTAAAGACACCATATGAGATATGGAATGGGAAAAAGCCCATAATGTCTTTCTTTAAGATTTGGGGATGCGAAACTTTTGTAAAACGTCAAGTCTCAGAAAAGTTAGAGCCTAAATCTGATAAGTGTGTATTTGTCGGGTATCCAAAGAAAATAAGAGGATAATACTTTTATAATAGTTTGGAGAACAAAGTATTTGTTGCTCAAAACGGTGCCTTTTTGGAAAAGGAGTTTATTTCCAAATGGATTAGGAGGAGTAAAGTACTACTAGAAGAAATAAAAGAACCACAAACAGTCATTGAAGATAGAACAGAGATTCAAGATGACTCACAAAATGTTATGGAGTCCGAATATGTAATACAAGGCCCAAGAAGGTCTTGTAGGACCCGTCACGAGCCTAAGAGATATAGATTTCTCATAAATGACGATAAAAGAATTGTTCTTGTAGACAACGATGAGCCTACAACCTAGCAAGAGGCGATTGTAGATCCAAATTCTATAAGATGGCATAAAGTTATGAAATCAAAAATGCAATCTATGTATGACAACCAAGTTTGGAACTTAGTGGATCCACCTGATGGAGCTAAATTCATTTACTGCAAATGGATTTATAAGTTAAAAGCTGATGGGATCTTCAAAGCAAGTCTTGTTGCGAAAGGTTTCAAACAAACTTATGGTATTGACTATGACGAAAATTTTTCACCAGTCGTCATGCTCAAATCCATTAGGATTCTTCTTTCCA
>CAODLS010732518.1:0-13726 GCA_948243855.1 Flueggea neowawraea
GGAGAAAACAAACAGTTACTAGTCTGCCAAAGTGGGAAGTTGCTCAGTCGAGTGTCGCCTGAACTTCGGATTAAAAGATCTGGATCTGGAGCTACTGACATGGGCATGTGTTTCTAAATGTCTACTGCTTTTATGATTGAAAGCTTCCTTAGCATCTTCTCACTCATTTCGGCTGCATTTGCACCATTTGCTGTTTTGCTCACCTTCAGTGCATCAGCTTCACCCCTTCTATTATTGCGGTGCCTATGTCCATATTGCTCAACCATGCAGTTTTTCGTATCAGTCCCTTCACCAATAGTGTCAAAAACATTACAGCCGTACTTGACTTCATTGCAACAAAATCATTTGCTTCATGACCATTGTACATAGAATTATGCTTATCATCGTGTAATTCTTTGAGCGTGCCATTGCCAGTTGTACCAGAGCTAAATGGTTCAAATTCTTTTCTTTTATCCGTACAAGATTCTTGAACAACATGAACAATCTCATTGCATGATGTATACGCAACACAGATTAAAAGCACACACTTGGTATTGTTAGCAGCAGCCCGCATAACATTTTAGGCTGCGATCCTGACTGGTTCATTCAAGAGTTTCAAATCACCTATGAAATATACTCTGATTTCATATTGATTGACAATACTTTCTTCCTTGAGCAATCTTTCAATTTTCTCCAACATTAAATCCATTAGTCTTTGAACTTCATCGGGCTTCCTTTTAAAGCTATATATGCTAAGAGCTTAAATAGTTGCATACTTCACTCTTAACTCATAGCTGTACTTGAGTATGGACATGAGAGATAAAAATCCAGCTCTGTGGCGTGCGCCTACTTCCAAGTTCTTCTTAGCATACCTCAGATTTCCATCCATTATAAAGGCAATATGGTTAGGGATGGGACCCACAGATAGAATGTGAAACAAGCATCTTCTCAAAAAAGTAGTGAGACTTCCAAAGAACTCCTTAGCGAAGCCACAACAACTGCTACTGTTGTTCTGTACTTTCATCCTGCCTGAAATGAAACTTAATGCAAAGGGAAGTTAAATTAGCTGAATTGGGAGAGTTGATTTTTCTGAAGTCAGTAGAGAATAATCCGAAGAAATTGTTAAAGGGCCAAAGCTTGTATGACACAAACAGATAGAAGCAGTCAACTAAATCCAATGATTCAACCCAAGCGGTTTGGCTGAGTTGATAAGCTACATTTGAGTAGTATGCCAGGTTTTAATGTTGATTCTTGAACGCACACCAGGTGCTAATTAAATACCCTGGAAAACCCAAGGACATGTTTAAGTGTTCAGCCTTAACGACGCCCGTGGAGGATTAGTCCTCCGGACTCACAATTTATGACTCGAAAATATGATTACGACACGACAGGATTCATACGAATGTTATATGATGTCTAATATATAAATGACATAACACGGTTACAACAAGCTAGCCCAAACTGCAACCCCTCCATTTTAAGGGAATTTCTTGGCTATAATAAGCCATACACCAAACCAATAAAAGAGATAATTTTCATCTAGACCCACTTTGGCTACACTTCCCAATGAAAATATCTCTTCTCATTGGTTTGGTGTATAAGTGTCGTTAAGAATTTTTTCCATTTTAAAGAGGAAATCCAATGATTTAAAACTTCTTAAATTTACGTGAAATTATTACTAGGCATAATTATAGACCGACCAGATGATTTTGAAATAAGTAGAATACACAATATTCAACATAATGATTTACAGACTGCAGGAATAATAATCATCCAAGAATCGGACAGGGTACTCTAAAAAAGCTCAAATATCAAAACAAACTTCCCATGGAACTATTTTCTAATAAACAATCTTAGCGTTGCCGACAACAAACGAAAACTGAATCCTCAAACTTACATAACTCAAAACTAAAATCTCAATTCCCTTCCATGTATTGAGATTCAAAGATAGAAAAGCTACGGGTTCAAGCAGAGAACTTTGTGCTGCTCAGGGAAATTTAAATACATAAAGCTAAGTTATTTGCTGTATTTTTCCATTAGCCCTGTAATTAAAATATATAAGGACATGAACTGTACCTAACGATAAAAATATATACATGCAAGATATCATATATTTTCTTATTTGTGGATTTACTAACAATACAATCAAACATATATGAATTTCGACTCAGCAAAACAGTTCAATCTAACACAAACAGAAATCAATGATAATTGTTGAACCAATAGTGGTTAATATTTAAATCATTTATGTTTTGATGATAAAAAAATTAAATTTGATATTTAAGCATTTCAACAGGTTCGTGATGCTCTCACTCGATTAACATATCATTTAACTTGAGCAACTGAAGTGATCAGCGTCAAAGAACAAAATATTCTCACTCGAGTAACATTAAGAGGCTTACTCGAGTTGTTGACGTGCTAGATCACTCGAGTAACATGTCAAGACATACTCGAGTTGTCCAAACACTAGCTCACTCGAGTAATAGATAATCTCACTCGAGCAAGACCTCCATCCGGGAGCATTAGATATAAAAATTCAACTCTTGTAACACTATGCATCACTTGAGCAACTCAATAAAAAAGACAGCTTGAAGAAGAACCTCTAACTGGAGTAACATATTGTCTAACTCAAGTAATCATATGGAGACAAAGATTTATACCTACGATTGACACAATTAAGTTTCAAATGTCGGGGAGTTGGTGGTCCCAACGGTCATATTCATGGCTAATTCGAGTAAACACTAAATTCTTACTCGAGTTACAAGGTTCAAAAGGAATTTTTACTTGAAATGGCTAACTCGACTACTCGAGTAACCCAAATCTCTAAGTCGAGTTAGAAGCTATGTTAGAGCATTAAATGCATGACTACTTTATCTAACAACAGCTACATTAAATCCCCCAACGTCTATTTCGACTTGAAAATGTATAAATAGACCCAATACATTTCGGAGAAGGTGTTGACAACAACTTGCAATCATCTTACAACAATCATCAAGCTTTCTCTTGTTCTTATTGGCAAATCATTCATACACCTCTCAAGAGTCACTCAAACTTGCAAATTTATTATTGTTTGTGAGTGTTTAATTATGATTTCATTCTTCCTTATTAAACATTTCATTGTATTTGAGAGGGAAATAATTGTCTTGTTTGTCTTGAAAACAAGGGTTGTATTGTGAGGAGGTTTAATCTTGCACCCTAAAGCAAGAGCTTGTAGAGGTTGTCTTCACCCATTGAAAAAGAAAGATATAGTTGATTCAAAATCTCAAGGGGAAACTTGAGGAGTGGATGTAGGCTAAGAGGGTCGAACCACTATAAATGTTGGATTTGATTTCTCTATCCCTTCTTTCTTTACATTTATTGCTTGTGTGAATTAGATTAATTATTCTTGCTTTGTCTTTTGCTTATCTTGAATATTTGATAATTGAATGTTTATGAACAAGTTTTAAAAGTTAGAAATCCAAATCACCTCTCCTCTTAATCTCTTGATCAAGGCTTAACAACCTAAGAGAGAAAGATCAAAATGACATCCATAAGTGATATGTCTAGATATGAAGGTTTGTCTATTAATCGAGATCATTTTTTTGATGGTAGTGACTAATTATATTGGAAGACAAGAATGATGGTGTTCTTGAAGTCGAAAAGCATCGATGTTTGGCAAATCGTTGATGAAGGCTCATTTGTTCCAACTAAAACTGTTGATGGCAAAAAATTCAACAAGCCAAATGAAGAATTGAATGAATATGATAAGAGGCTTGTCTCCTTCAATCACAAAGCCATGCACATCCTTTTTTGTGCACTTAGTAGAGACCAATTCAAAAAAGTGTAACAATGCCAAAATGCTCATGAAATTTTGCATAATCTTGAAGTGACTTATGAAGGAACCAAGCAAGTGAAAGAGAACAAGGTGTCTTTGTTTGTTCATAAATACGAACTCTTCAAGATGAAACCAGATGAATCAATACAAGCTATATTTGATAGATTCAATGACATCATCAATGGCCTCAAAGCTCTCGAGAAGACATACACATTTCAAGCTAATGAGGAAGATTTTAAGATCATTGCCATAGCCTTGGGCTCCAATCAAAAATGTCATCCAATAAGCCAATGATCTCTCAGTACTACCATTGGAGGATCACATCAAATCCGAATGTCATCTCCTAAAGAAAGCCAACAAAAGGTTTAAGAAGAAAAGAAAAGCAATGCTGGCTACTTGGAGCGATAACGATGGTAATTCAGATGATGATGAAGACGTTAAAAAAGTTGCCAACTTTGTGTCTCATGGCAATTGGAGACAATGTAGAAGAAGAAGATGATGATGATGAGGTAAATTCTTCTTATACACAAACCAATTGAGTGGTCCCCACGTGTTTTTTATACTATTTTTTATTTTCTTTATTTTTTTCTTTTTTATTTTCTTTATTTTTTTCTTTTTATTCTTATTCTTTAACACTATAAATAGACATTTTTTAAAATTTTTAAATAATTCAATTTTTATTTTATATATTTTTAAATATCAATTTTTATTTGCAATTTTTTTATTTTATATATATTATTAAAAATATCAAAATATATTTTTGGTTGAAAGAATATAAGTGTAATAACTCACAAAAAATATTTATGTCAAATAAATATTTTTATTATAATTTAGATATTATAAATAAATGAAATAATGAATGATGTGATTGTGGATCCCATTAGAGTATACTAAGAGGCTAACCATTAGAGAGAGATGGTTTGTTGAATTAGGAGTTAGTGGATTGCTGATGTGACAAACTCATTAACCCTAAAATTGGTTAGTGCATTAGAGATGCTCTTAAATAGAAAGAGCACATACGGTAAATGTCAATTTCTAGGATATGAATTGGTCTCATGGTTTTCAAAAACGCAAAATTACATTTCACTATCTATTGTCGAATTCGAATATGTGGCAGTGGGTAGTTGTTATGCACAGATTCTTTGGATAAAACATCAAATATAAGACTATGGCATCATGCTTTCAAAAATTCCTATTAAGTGTGACAACACTAGTACTATTAATATTTTCAAAAAAAAACTCCATCAAACATTCTAGGACTAATCATATAGATATTAAACATCATTTTATTCGTGATCATGTTTTGAACAACATTGAACTTGAATTCATAAGAACTCATGATCAATTAGCGGATATTTTTACAAAACCTTTGGATGATGAATTTTTTGCTTCGATCTGTAAAAGAATTGGTATGATTGAATTATGTGTTAAATGCTTTATTTGTTTTATTCATTTGCATTCATTTACATTAAAATGATCCATAAATGTCCATGGTTAATCTATTTGTGTGATGGATAAGTGTTGGTGGTTGGAAATTGAATACAATTGAGGAAATGGGTTGTGATAATAGTTGAATAGAGTAAGAGAATATATTTCACGAGTAATGGGCATGCACTGGGTATTCTGGACAAATTTGGATAAATTCAACTTGAGCTAGATGAGTTGGTTCACTCGAGTTAGATAAGGTTCAGCCAACTCGAGTAAGCGATTTTGGTTCACTCGAGTTAGTTGCAGTGTGGTTCACTCGACTAAAAAGATATGTAACTTCAGTTAGAGGTGGTTGCAGTGTGCTTTTATTTCGAATTTCAGATCAAACCCACTCATTTTTCTTCCAAATCCGTCGTCTTTCCTTTCCCTCTCTCCTTCACTCAAGTATACCACTACCAAAATCTCACAAAACACAACATTACCCATCCATAATCGACCTTAAATCATTATATTTCACCTCTTGATTTAGCCAAAATCACACCAAAACGCCTCCAATTCGTGATTTTGCCCAAATCAAACCCTAACCTTCCATTTTCTAAAAAATTTTGAATCAACCTCCAAGAAGAATGAAACACATGGAAAGAAGGCCTTTCACCCCAATTGGGAATTTGGATTCAGATTCCTCTACCCCCTTTCCTCCTCCACCACGCACAAAATCGGCTCCAAAGCGAAAACGCGCAACAAGAAAAGGGGTCGATCCATCTAGTTTGTCCGCTCTTGTTGAGGGTTTGCCTTTGGATTCAAAATTCATCTCTCTGGTTGCACAAGAGGTATACCATAAGGTAATTAAAAAGGAAAAACTTATGCCTACAATGATTTTCAATTATAATTCCTTAAGAGTTGTTGGTTATGACTTAGAGGAAGTGCTTAGGCCTCATGGAGTTAGTGATTTTTTGAAATATAGCAATGTAATTTATGAGAACTTGGTTCGGGAGTTTTATACCAATATGGATGTAGTGAGACTGTCTACCAAATGGGGTATGGTGCTTAGAACTCGAGTTTGTGGAAATGGGTTTCTTATTTCTGAATCTAGGTTGTGTCATTGGTTCAATTTTCGAGAAGGTGGAGTTACCCCCACTGGGTTATCCCATATTAAGGAAGTTGAAGAAGATAGAGATGATGATGAAGATGAGCCAGCCGAACTTGGAGAAGATTTTCAGTTGAAGAAAGCCTATAGATACTTGAAATTAATTGTTGTAGTTTAAGTTGGTGAAAGAGTTGATCTTAATGCTACCGATCTTCAAAGAGATATGTGCATGTACTATGTCGTAAATCAGAGCATAACGCCAAAGAAAGACTCTCAAAATTACGTGTCAGTTTTGGACATCGAAATTATTTAGCATGCACTCAAGGACAATTGCATCAATTTTGTGGCTCGCATTATTAAATGGTTGAAATACAAATGGAAGCAATTCTTTAAGAATCCATATGAGAAAAACAAAAAGAATGAAAGTATTCCATATGAGACTATAATCACAAAAATCCTTCAAGAAAATGGTATTTATTTATCGGGATTTGAATCTCAAGAAGTTCCACATTCTTGGATTTTTAACAAGACGAATCTGGGAAACACTCACATGATAAAATCCTTGAACCACGGTTGGATTTTTGGAGCTCATGTTCGATTGGAAAAGGATCAATTGGCTTACCCAAGAGATCAAGGTCGTATTCCTCGACCAATTGATGGCACCGTTGGTAGTTCCGTGGTGGAAGAAAGGGTACAAGTGGTATTTGTCCATCTCAGGCCACGGTGATTGTTGAACAAGTTTTAGCTCTTGAGACAAAAGTTGATAAGGTTGCCAACACGGTGGAAAAGATAGTTCCATTTGTGAGTGATATTTGTACTTAGATGAAGTAAGCTCAATACACCAACAATGACGTCATTCCTTTTACTTCCACACCACTTCCATCACCGGCTCCATGATTTAGTCTTAGACACTATGATCGACATTTCATGCATTTAATGCATTTTCATCTTTTAGCTTAATGTGTCAACTAATTTAGTTATGTATTTTGGCAAATTTGTATGCCTATTTGAATGCTTTAACTCTTATCTTATATGAACATTTTATGCCTATTTGGGTGTTTTCGATATAGTGTCCTTATACCCTTTGGTGTTGATGACAAAAAGAGAGAAAAATGGATGTTTTGAATTGTGTTGAAAATTCTATGCACCAGGTGTTCAAATTTTTTTTATTGATTAAGTGTTTTATTAATGGGAGTTATTTTGTTTAAAATCACTAATCAATGTGACAAGGCCAAAAACCTTAATCAATTTTCTCAAATTTTTATGTCTTTGATAGATGCACAAACTAAGGGGGGTATCAAACTCTTACATGTTTTTTCACCATCAAAAAAAGGGAGATTGTTGAATCAATGGTAGTTAACATTTAAATTCCTTTATGTTTTGATGATAAACAAAATTAAGTTTGATACTTAAGCATTTCAACAGGTTTGTGATGCTCTCATTCGGTAACATATCATCTAACTCGGGCAATTGAAGTGTGATTAGAGGTGAAGAACAAAAAACTCTCACTCGAGTAACAAAGAATATAACTCGAGTTGTTAGACCATTAGCTCACTCGAGTAACATTAAAAGGCTTACTCGAGTTGTAGACGCGCTAGATCACTCGAGTAACATGTCAAGACGTACTTAAGTTGTCCAAACACTAGCTCACTCGAGTAACAAATAATCTCACTTGAGCAAGACCTCCATCTAGGAGCATCAGATATAAAAATTCAACTTGTGAAACACCATGCATCACTCGAGCAACTCGATAAAAAAGAAAGCTTGAAGAAGAACCTCTAACTTGAGTAACAACTTGTCTAAATCGAGTAATCACATGGAGACAAAGATTTATACCTACGACTGACACAATTAAGTTTCAAACATCGAAAAGTTGGTGGTTCCAACGGTCACATTCATGGCTAATTCGAGTAAACACTAAATGCTTACTCGAGTTACAAGGTTCAAGGGATGTTTACTTGAAATGGCTAACTCGAGTAACCCAAATCTTTAACTTTTTGTTAGAAGCTATGTCAGAGCATTAAATGTAGGGTTGTTCTATCTCACAATAGCTTCATTAAATCTCCCAATGTCTATTTCAAATTGAAAAGGTATAAATACACCCAAGACACTTTAAAGAAGGTGTTAACAACAACTTGCAATAATCTTACAGCAATCATTAAGCTTTCTCTTGTTCTTATTGGGAAATCATTCACACACCTCTTAAGAGTAACTTAGACTTGCAAATTTATTATTGCTTGAGAGTGTTTAATTCTAATTTTGTTCTTCCTTATTAAACATTTCATTGTATTTGAGAGAGGAATAATTTTGTTTTTTGTCTTGAAAACAAGGGTTGTATTGTGAGGAGGTTTAATCTTACACCCATTGAAGTAAGAGCTTGTAGAGGTTGCCTTCACCCATTGAAGAAGGAAGATATAGTGGATTTCAAGAAGAAGCTTGAGGAATGGAAGTAGGCTAAGAGGGTCGAACCACTATAAATCTTAGATTTGATTTCTCTATCTCTTCTCTCTTTACATTTATTGCTTGTGTGAATTGGATGGAGGGATTGCGATGAGCTCCAAAAATCTTAGATGTGATGTGTTCAAGTTGAAGATATTGTTGCCTACGTGTTTTCCAACTGTTTAATTGGATCATTCGTGTCATCACATATACGACTTGAGGTAGTTTTCTATAGTTCAAGTAATTTTGTGTTACAAATTGAAGTTTTAGAGTTTGTTGATTACTAATCCAAACCTCGGGTACCACAAGTGAAATTATCTCCAACAAAGTAGCAAAAAGTAAGTATCTTTACAAACTAATGGGAATAAAAACCAACCTGAAGTGGGGGATTATGTGAGATGAAAACCCATTAAGCCACAACTTATAATTAAAAAAAGGGAATATGCTTTGTGACTTGTGGGTGTTTGAAAGTGTTTCAAACTGATTCTTCTCTGTTACTGAGAGAAGTCAAGACAGAAGATTTATGCTAGAATTAAACTTGTCGACGTTGTCGCTCATTCACTCCATGCCAAGGCAATCTATTGGGCTTAAATTGAGGATACATTTCCCATGTTTCGTAGGCTTTTAAGCCATTTTAAGGTCCATATGTTGAAAAGTTAATTATGCGAGCTGTCATAATTAAAATATCTAATTTGACAAACAACACCAATCGTTTTTAAATTTTATAAATAAAAACATGCTTAAATTTTATTTTTACAAATACCATATTTTTGAAACTGAATCTCGAAAATTCAAGATTCAATCAGATAAAACTCAATTTTTCTCCTCATTTTCACTTTTTTCCCCTCTTCTTTTCTCTCTCATCCTTTCCTATCTCACGCCTTCATTCTCTCTGCTTATCTTCTCCTCTCATAATATTGGTTCTCTTTCTCGCAAAACATTGTCGTTCTCTCTCCTCTTCTCCTCCGCTCGTCTCTCATACTCTCGATTCTCTCTTTTTTCCTCCGATCTCCGTCGTCGTTCTCTCTCTGCGTCTCGCATATCCAAAAAACCATAGGCCCTTGTTGCTTCTCTCTGGCGTTGAGCGACAAATATGAATGGCAAGGAGGCTGCGACGAAGGGAAAAGACGGCGGTGGTGGGTGCTAGTTTGAAGATTAGAGATTGGGGATTGAAGTTTGGGTGGCGGCGGATTGGAGATTGCTAGGGTTTCTCTGATGTAACAACCTATGTTTTTTTTAATGGTAAGTCCCTTTGTTTTCATGTAATTGTTAATTAGTCATCAAGTTTGTAAAATAACGACTTTGTACTCCTATAAAAACTTTTGTACACCTTTGAACACTTTTGTAGACCTTGTACACTTACATTTTTGCACACCAAATTGATAACCATTAAATAAATTATTATTTTTTAAATATCGCGTACTTCGAATACTTATATACACTAATAAATCAGCTTAATTTAAAAACAATTATTACACTGAAAATTTATTAAATCAACTTTTTTATAAACACATTATAAAATCTCTTTTGAACACTTATGTAGACTATTGTAGACCTTCTAGAAAAATTATATATTTATTTTGACTGGAAATTATTTTTTGCAAAAAATCAATTTTTTCCAAAAATATAGCAATTTTTCTGGTTTTTATAATTGAAAATTTAGATGGCATTTTTCAAATTATGTATTTTATATTTTTCTAATAAAAGTGTGATTTTCCCTATGTTGAACGTATTCTTTGAATAATATTAGCATTCAACTTATGTTTAATTAGTTTTTCGAACAAAAAAACTTATGTTTAGTCATTTTTTTGATCGAATATGTTTGGGTTCAACCACCCAGTTTTCAAATCCAAAGATGAGGTCGCGTCGCACCACCACCTGAGGACATTTTATCGAATATGTTTAATCAGTTTAATCGAAAAAAATCGCGTGCTTTAATAGCCGACTAACAGCGTCTAATATCTTGATTTATTAGACTTGACAAAAACTGCTAGCTCTAATAGAAATTGCCTAATTGGTTTATTAGACTTATGATTGTTAATTTCTGACATGATAATACAATTTTGTGAGACGATACGACACGACACGATTGATATGAATTTAATTTTTGTAATGTTTATTTCTTGTATAATGATTTGTGATATATAAATGGTATGACACGATAATACGAATTGACACCACTTGACGAATTTCAAAGGTCCACACCAACTTATTTTGTTGTGCTAATTACGTGTGCTATCTATTTTTGGGCCATAGTTTCTAAAAATAGCAACCCATGTTTCAGTTCTATAAAAATATTAGTTTTTATGTTTTCTTTTTAAAAATACCACATCTTTAAAATTAGGTTTTAAAAATATCACATTAATTTTTATATAAATTTTAATTTTTCATTTCATTTTTTCTATTTTTTTCTCTCTCTTTAGCTTCTCTCTCACTCTATCTCTCTCCTACTTGAAACCTTAGCTACCACACTCATCTCTCTCTCTTTCGCCGCTCCCCACCCTATAGCATTTGTCTGTCTTCCGCTGGTCATCTCTGTTGATCTCTCTTCGTGTTCTCTCTTTCGCCGCTCTTCTCCATCGATCTGTCTCTCTCTCCTTTTCTATTCGTGTCTGTCACCCTCGTCTTCTCTTTGTTGATCTCTCTTCTCATCAAGTTCTTTCTTTTCTCTTTCGTGGCCTTGAAACTCTATTTCCCCATCATGTCCTCTCTATTGTGTCTTTCCTTGCTTCCGCTTGTCTCCTCGATGTTAGTGTGGCATCGGAACGCCGTCAGAGCTCGTTCACTCCTCATCCGGACGACAGCTTCCAGATTTATTCTTAGATGGAAACCGCTAGGGTTTCCATGAAACCCTAGCTGATGTGTAATATTATTTTTTACTTTTTTGCCTTGGTGATTTGTGTTTTTCATTTTTTGCATTTTAGTCCTTAGTTTATTTTAGTTTTCAAAAGACTTAAAAATTGAAAATTATTAAATATAGTTTAATTTCAATTTCTTTTTATAATTTTTTTGTGTAATGTCCTTGCATTTATTGTTTTTTGAAACCTTAACTGCAGTTCATGAACCATTGTGAACTATTTAAAATAGTTCACAATGATTTACAATAATGTATAATAATGGACCCCTAGAGTTTTGTGTGGGTGGCGACGAGAGTAAGAAACCCTAGCATTTTTTTGTTTTTTTTTGTTTATTTGCACTTTCAATCATTTTAGTTGTTTAATTTTTATAAATCAGCCCTAAACTTGAATTTTCAATATTTTTAAGTATTAATTTTAATATAATTTTATAATGATAGAATAATAATGTGTTTTGGTTCACAAATGTAATAACATCATATTGTAAACCATTGTGAACGCCAAAACGAACTTTGTGAATTTTTTTTTCTTAAGAGTAAAAATCGTTTAAAATTTTGTAAACAATTGTGAACCATAAAATTTTTGGTTCACAATGGTTCACAAAGCGCTTGTGAACCATTTGCGAAATAAAATAAATTAATAAAATATTATTTAATTAAAAATTTGGTTAAATATTTCTATAAAAAATTATTTAGACTTTTGAAAAATATGAATTGTGTGAACTATTATGAACCGTTGTAAAACTAAAAAAAAAAACAACTACAGATGTGAAAAATTATGAACCAAAAAAGTTGTTAAAATTGTTGAAATTTTTTAACAAAATATCTTTTTAAGAAATAGCCATTTTTTTTAAAATATAAACTGTGTACTCTATATGTGAACTGTTATGAACCAAAAAACAATATCTGGACTAAAATATTTTTTATTTAAACAAATTCAATTTCTCATGAAAAAATCAATTTCTCGCTAAAAAGTCAATTTTTCGCATAAATTCAACAATTTCTCACATGCTTTTAAAAAAATGGCATTTTTGAGATTGGTTTCTTCCTTATTTATATTATTGAAAGCAAGTTTATTGTAGTGGAAAAATTAAAAAGTGACATTTTGTTTTAGAATAGATGTATAATTCTCCACGATTTTGTTTCTGGGACTGGGCATTTTAGCCCAACCCTGATAAATTCACAGGTTGAGCTACTAGTATTTGGCCCGTGGGCTGGGCTGGACAGAAATTTTTTAAAATAAAATAAAGTGAGGCCAGGACTTGTGAAATAGAATACGGGTCTGCCCGGCCCGAATATATATATATATATATCATATTAATATTAATTTAATGTATTATATGTTATAAATTAGTAAAAATAATACTAATTATAAATTTAAGAGTTATTTAGTATTTATTAAATTATAATTTATATAATAAAGTATATGTTAAATTATATTTTGATAAAAAAATATAGAATATTCTTTTTTTTAAATTGGCTCTTTTTGAATGAGCGGGCTTGAGTTGGGATGTCAGCCCAGTCAACTTAGCCTAGCTGCTGAAAAAATACCTTCAATTTGACCTGTGCCCAACTCTAGTGGAAGCGGTTGAAAAGCCTTTATTAGAAAGTTTCGACTGGTTATAATTTTTACATCAATGAATAGTTGAAGCTATGATCGTTTATAGACACATTCTTTTATTAATCTATGCAAGCATCTTATCCTTGCGTGATCAAAGTCCAGAGAGGACACCAAGACACCAATTAAAGGATTAACTGCCAACTTAAAGCAAATAATACCTCAATTGAATCAACTTGATGATCATTAAGGAACATATACCACAACAAAAATAAATATTTAAGATCGACTTCTCTGCAGAAAATATTGAGATGTGAATGTACATTCTCTTTACAACAAGCCATACATGTAAAACCACTGGTGTATCTTTCGAAAACGTGGTACAATGTCTCCAATTTTTCAATGATGACAATGTCAGTCCTTCTCTGTAATTACCACAAAAACATCTTCTACTGACCACCTTCTTCTCTCACTTTTAGCAGGTGGATTAATCACAGCTCTTTCGGCATTAGCGGCACGATAACCAACGACAATTTCCCTCCTCTGCCGGGCTCGTAGGAGAATTTC
>CAODLS010732586.1:0-14970 GCA_948243855.1 Flueggea neowawraea
CAAAAGATCAAAATGGTTGGGTAAACAATTGGAAGAAATAAACAAACATATGCAATAAAGTGAATATTCATATAAATTCAAAATCAAATTGATTGTCTTAGCAAGTATATTTTGATTAACATTGTTAAAAATTCAATAAAAGATTAATATAAGGTTTTGGTTTATGAAAGATCAATTGTTTGCTTTGTTGATATATTCAAACAATTACCTTTTTTGCAATATAATTTTTTATTGATTATGCAATAAATGATTAATTTATTTTGTATATTTTGACAATTTTTTTACATGTCATATTAATTAAAATACTTAAACTTTTGAGTATATTATAACCTCAATTTCTTAAAAAAATATTGTTAAAAAGATTAAAAGAAGTTTACATAGGTGATTAAAATGACAGTTTTTTATAGAAAGAATGTATTAAACTATTTTTAGTCATGTCGATCTTAATCTACTTTAACTTATTTTTTTCATGGTCAAATATATGTCGCAGTAGTTAAAAGTAGAGTTGGATGAAAGATTCTCATTTGTGACAATAAATGCGATTCATACAATTCTATAAAAAGAAATTGTATATATATTTTTTCAAAATCTATATTATCAATAAAAAATACATTAAACTGTTAAAAATAATTTTATTTCAATTAATAATTTAATTAAAAAACTTAATCCAACACGTAAATAAAATATGCACATATATATAGTTTAAGTAAAACGGGACGGTGCATTGAAGAATGGAGGCTAAAGTTAGTTAAGCCCACAATGACAGATTGGTCAACAGAAAAACTGAAATATTTATAGCAAACAATTAAAATATGAAAAAAATAAAGATAAAAATTATTAATTTCAAAGAGGAAATTACACAGGCTCCTTTTTGACATTTTCATTTCACTTTTGCAACTCAAGGCATTACATTCACTATATGGAACCACCACATTTTACATTTCACAATTACGACTATATTTATACACTCTTGTTTCTCATGTTTGTCTCTTTGTTTCCTTCTCACCACCAAGGTCAATTCTCTCTCTATTCTCCACCATTGCTCTCTCTCTCTCTCTATTTTTGCGTCGTAGAGGCAACAACCAGAGTACATATCTCCTTCTCCCTCCCTCTATCCATCCATGTCATTGCCCCTAACCCTAACCCTCCCCCTTCCTATAACCATCGCCTCACCGTCACTCACTCCCCTCATCTCTATGTCTCTCACTCTTCTTCGCCTCTGTTCTCTCTCTCTCTCTCTCTCTCTCTCTCTCTCTCACATCTCCGTTCATGCTCTCTATCTCTCTCTCACTCACCACTTTGTTTATTACAAAAAATAAACACAACCTAGATCACAAATAAACATTGCTGAGACATTCATTACAAAATATTTTTGCATCAAAAACTAAACAAAGCCCTAGAGCCGTCGTCCGCCCCTCTGCGTCTTCAGATTCAAATCATTAGACGCTGGTTTTACCTTACGCTCGCGGGTCTAGATCGTGATATGAAATCGCGTTTTGGAGACAACGATTTCAGATCGCGTTCTCCTTGACATGCATCGACGATGAAAAAGAGTGGTGGCAGATTTGAGGTAGAGAGGAGTTGGAGGCATTTTGGATTGGGGGATTTGTGTGAAAGAAAGAGAAATTGAATCCTAGTGATTGTCGTAGTGGTGGTTGTTGTTGCTGGTGGAGGGAGCGACGAAATAGGAAGAAGACGAAAAAGAAGAAAGAGGAGGAAGAGGATATGCGAGGGGTTTGGGGTCGTATTGAGGGAGAGTGAAAGTCAATTTGGGTTGGCGTCTAGGTCAAGTATTACAGGTCTGATTGGGGAAGTTCCCGGTTGAGGCAGAATCGATCTCATGATCGAAAGATTGGGTGGAAGAGAGTTTCTTGGTGGCGATAAGGGCGTGTTTGGATTGGGGATGTGCGAGAGAGACAGAGAGCAGTGAGTGAGAGTGAAAGAAGGAGAGAGGAAGAGAGGATAGAGAGATACAAATGAGAGAGAAGATTGGGTGGTTGGTTTTGACCAATTGGTTTGGTTTGAATGTTGTTTTTTGTTTGGTTTTGTTTAAGCAGGAGAGAGATGGGTTTGAGTTTGTGTTGATTTCAAGCTGATTTGGCATTAAAAATTTACACGTGGCAGTTTCCTTTTTTTTTGACTTTGTACTCTATATGTACTTGTGTTGTACTATAATAAAAAAGAAAACGCAAAGGTTTTGGTTTCGTACTCTATTTTGTTGGTGTTTTGTTGTGTTTGTTTGTATTTTTTATTGTTTGTACTCTAATTGTACTCCACATGTACTCGGTTATATTAGTAAAAAGAGTTTCATTTTTGTTGTTACATTAGTTGTACTCGTGTTGTACTCCACATGTACTCTGTTATACTAGTCAAAAGAGCATTCATTAACACTGTATGTACTCAGGTTGTACTCCACATGTACTCGTTCTTTGATGGTTAATGGAGTCTTCATAACAATATTTTGTACTCTAGTTGTACTCCATATGTACTCGGTTAAACTAATCAAAAGAGCCTATATATCTGTACTTGGGTTGTACTCAACATGTACTCAGTCTTTGATGGTTAACAGAGCTTTCATAACACTACTATGTACTGTGATTGTACTCCACATGTACTCTGGTTATACTTTATACTCGCGTTGTACTCCGTTTATACTCTCTCATTAGGTTAAATGGTTTGGTCAAAGTGCGGTCAACACGCAATCAAACTATTGTATTTTTAAATATTTATTCTTTTTTTTCATTTTTGATATATTTTTTAAATATTATTGTATTTATAAAATAATTTTTATCTTTTTATCTATATTTACACATCACCCAATTTTAAAAAAATAAAAAACAAAGGGGATTTATGGCTCGGGAAAAGTTTCCTTGTCGTTCTGCATGTGCTCCCACTGGGCATTGCACGTGGCCTAAAGCTGCCCCGCGTACACAAAAGTGCGCACCGTGCGCTGTTAACCATGCAAATTCTTCAGTCCCATCACATATTTCTTGTGCTGAAATACGGATCCATTCCCAAGATTATGCAAAATGTACATTTCAATACCCAAAATGAAAACTAATAACAATTTGGTCCCTAAACAAAAACAATTTTTCTTAACCTTGAAAAAAAGGTCGAGATAAAGACGGAAAAAGGTCTCTCTTACCTATTTCAGTAGAGGTGTATAAAGTGAAAACTCAGCTCGTTTACATCATACAGATAGTAATAATATTTGAATTTTGAATAATAAATTTGGGATTCATTAAACTCGATTTACGCTTTTTTCGTCACACTCTTAATCGAAAATAAAAATCCAAGATTCAATCTCTTTTGCTAGAAGCATTAGAGTGTGAATGTGAGGGATTTTTTTTTCGATTTATGGACTGAAAAGTATCATTATTTGATTCCAGGGACTAAACATATAGCATTGTTGTTCGAAGAGAACTCACACTTTGGCTTTTTCACGAATTTTAATTTTCTTTGTAATTCTCTTCATGATTCTTCATAAACACTAATCTTGAATCGCTTACTAACATAAACATGAGACTTCACTTCGGCTTTATTACACTCGATCCATGCATTTCCCCACTTGGGAACCCAAATATTAGCTTATAACCTCATCAACCATGATATAAATGGCTCCAAGATGTGGATGCGATGATGCTAAAACTTCCGATTACGAAATCTCTAAGCACTAAACAATAAATTGGTTTCGTTTGTTTCAATGATTGAACGTTTGTAATTTTAGCCAATACACTTTATTGTTTGTGTAATTTTAGAAGTCTAGATTTGACAATATTTTTGTTAATTGTACCCAAATTTCAATATAGAAAAATTAAATTTTTTTCTTAAAGTTTTGTCATTGGTGCCTATAGATACCAGTAAATACTATAAAGTAATGGTCTTGAGAATTATGAGAAGAACTGCATCAAGCATAAATCTAGTGAATGAACACATAAGTGTTTCTAATATTACATATTTATCCAAAATTTACGCACATTACTCGTCTTTGTTTATGTATCGACTTCGGCCTCAAGGAGTAATGTCCATTTGCAATAGGTTTGGCGAAGCCAGCTCATGGATCCCTAGTAATTAACTGTGATGCATCTTGGCTGGCTATAGACAAGCCCGCTGACATAGCTGCTGTCTGTCGCAATCACAGAGGAGCCATAGTGGATGGAGTTTTGTTGAAAGTCATGCGGCTTCCCCAACTGTAGCAGAAGCTCTTGCATTCAGATTGGCAAATCAGGTGGCTGCTAAATTCCTCCCTTTTGTCCCGATCAGAATTGAGTTTGATGCCAGAGTCATTTCGGTGGCTCTCAGTGACATCTCCATTTGTCCATAGGAGATTAGAACTGGTATTTTGGATTGTTTGTCGTTGTTGCATTTACTCTCTGCTTCAGTTTTAATTGTATTCCTAGACAAGCAAATTCGCTTGCTGATTTTGTTTCTAAACAAGTGCATATTGTAGCTTGGCCAATTGATTGGATTTTGAATCATCCCTCAGCTCTCATGAACATTTGTAATGCTGATTTGACGAATTAATGAAGCAGGATCTTCATGTTCAAAAAAGAAGAGCAATACGTAATTAAACAAAAGCCGCATCTCTGTAAAAATCCAGCCACATTTATTTGTCATCATTTATGCACCGTCAGCCTTAGCCATGTAGGATGTAGCACCAAAAGTCTCAACGACAAAAATGAACTTATATATAACATTTTGTAAAGATCGAACTACCATTTTGAAGATTAAAGTTTTAACGATTTTTTCTCTTCCAACAAATGTGCTTGTAATTTGAAGGTCTGATCCATAACCGGCATAACCATCAAACAACTTTTGGTATCATCTTCGTCAAAAAAGAAAACTTATTGGTATCATAATATGAATAAATAATTCTCATGAACACATCATTATGCAAGAGAGGTGGATGCTTGCCAGCCCACTTTTAAGTCTATGCTCTCCATTTCATTGCCAATACAGCTATAAAGTACATATATAATTCCCGTCAAAAAACAAAAAAGTACATATAAAATATAGGCAATTTATAGTCTTTCTGTTGAAACTTATCCATCAACTATTCCATGTTTTTTTCTATCGATATCAACTATTCCGTATTTTTTTATTGATAAAAATAGAGTCGGGAACGACCAGTAATAATATATCTTTACTAGACGTTATTGTACAGACATTACCTTCTCGCTACGGAATATTTCCGAAAGCCATAATTGACACCAACAGTTGACTTGAGCTCGTACACTAGTGAGGTCATTAATGTTATTAAATATACTCTATGCAAATCAAATGTTAATTTTGATACTTTCTCTCATAAAAATAGGTTAGTTTTTTTTAGTATGTCCTAAATTATAAATTTATTTTCTTTTTAATACTAATAATTATATTAATTATACAATATTATTCTTACATAAATGTATAATAAATTGTATTATTAATCACTTATTGAATTGTCATAAGAATATTTTTGAAAATCTCTATTAAAATTAATAATTTTAATTAATTTTTTTTAATTTTTATAAAAAAATTGTGATATATCTTTATAAAACAGAAGAAATATATTACTTGTAGATAATTTACCATCTTAATTAGACCACTAATAGTTAGTAGTAGTGATAAAAAATCTTTCCTTTTCTCAATCATTACCTCATGTCACGGATCTGTCAACCCCTAAAATCATGGCTAATTGATCAACTAACTAATCACCAATAAATTACACTTTTTATTCTAAAAGCAAACAGACTGTTTAGTTGAGAATTTTTTATTTTTTTTTAAAATTAAAAATATATTCATTTTTTTATTAACAAACATTTTTTAAATGTGTTCAATTTTTAAAAAAATAGAAACAAAACAGAATATAAAAAACAAAAAACTGTTTTCTAAACTAATTTTTTTTGGTAGATCCATAATTAATGTTTTCATCCAACTTTCATTTTATTCTTCAAGATTATGGTAGATAAGTAGACAACTCGATGAATACACATCAGTTTGCCCATAATATGCTACCAAAACTCTTGACAACCATAACTCCGTCTATCTTTGATCGCATCAAAAATTCAAAAGAATGTTTATACTAATACTTCTTGTGATGTATATATGGAGGCATGAAATGTGAAAAATGGCTGCAAAAGCGAAAGGGGTAGATGGAGCATTGGCAATGCATGTGCAAGTCATTAACTATACCCCACATGAATGCCACATGCACACTTGCTACCATAATTTCATTCATTATGCAACTATGGTTGGACACAGCTGCCATTTGCATCCATATATATCTATATATATTTCAGGGACCAACAATGTTTATTTTTTGTAAATGAATTGCAATTAGACTTGACTGATCAAGTAATTTAATTTCGGTAATATCTAGTAATGTTCGGTAATATGAGACATTAATAAGAAAATCTCCATGAGTCTTGTTGTATTATTTTTTTTAGGGTTGGTAATTTCTAACACGATAATACAATTTTCGAGTACATGATTACTACACGACGCGAATGACATGAATTCAATTTTTATAATATTTATGTCATGTATAATGATGTGTGATATGTAAATTACATAACACGATTATAACACGTCTAATACGAATTGTCACCCTTTATTTTGTCTAGACATTTGACTTTTTTTTTGGTTCAATTGTAATCTAGAGTCTTTGCATTGCACGGCACAACACGGAATAAAGGACCATTAAGAATACCTTTGTATTCATGTTCATGCATGTGTGCTCACATGGGGGTCAAACTCATTACAAGGGTTTATGAATTTATGAGCTACCATAATATCTTTAGTACTAAAATGGCGTGGCCACTTGTATATAAGCTTCCTTTGTTTTCTGGTTTTGCTATTCGTTTTTGGGTTTGCCATCAATTATGAGGGGATATTTGATCAAAACAAATTACGAGGATACTATGATTTCTTTTTATGTTTTCAGATTATATTTAAATATGATATTGGAGTTTAATTGGTTCTTAATTTTTGTTCGCTTGTTTCATATATAATACTCCATTTCCTCAGATCTCATCGTCCTTGAACTATTAATCCACTGTTGGATTCAGTCTATCAATATAATGAGCCACTCCGACTCTAAACCATGAAACCACTCTCGGCCCTGGACCACCGAACCATCTTGGCCGCAACTCTCAAGCTGTTGTCGGTGGTTGACCTTCAAGTTACTACGTTGCCGAAGTTTTAGAGCACCAATCCACCCCAAGCGTAGCTAAAAGGGAGAAAAATGGACTATGTATAACCTCCCTGAATTAATGTGAAATTGGAACAAACCTTCCACTAACACTTTTAGGAGTGAACAAATATTAGTTAAACAAACACGAATTATAAAACCAATGTGATTCTTAAAAAACCAAACTCTACCTTACGTAAAGTTGTCGGAGTATGACTAACCTTTAGATAGAGGTGTTGTCGGTTTCAGAACCGGCTGTTCCGGTTCGATTCTCTCTTTTTTTTTTCGAAATTTTATTTTTAATCAGTTATTTTATCCCGCCAATTTTTTTCCGGTTTGTAAATTTTTTTATATTTAATAATTAACTATATTACCAATAATACATTGTATTCTAAAAATTTTTGTTGATAATTTTTAAACAAATTAACTATTCTATTAGTAATTACATCACATAATTTTAAACAAAATTAGAAAAAAATTCATTAAATTTTATTAGATGCCCTCACTTGTGGCGGAGAAATACCATGGTTACAATTTTAAATTTAATTATACAATATAACTATACAACAATTAATAATACATGATAAATTAAAATACAAGTAAAAAAGAAAAAAACTAGAAACTTAAAATGATAAATTAAATTAGAAATTTTCTTAAAATGAATTTTAAAAATATCAAAACTAGAAACTCTTTCTCCCGCTTCCCCCTCATCTCCTTGGGTGGGAATTGGTTGAGTTTGACTCTCTTGAATTCCAATATTTTCAACTTCAAAACTTTCAAAATTTCTATTTCCACCAAATTTTTTCATTATTCCAAAATAAATATGCAAATATTAATTAAATATAATAAAATAACAAAATAACTAAATTAAACTATAGTAACAAAGTAGAAGGAATTTTAAAAATGTAATTGCAAAAAATAACTTTAAGAAATATAGAAAACGTAATTGTAATAATAAAATGTATAAATAATTAATAAGAGCAAGTTATAGTAAAATGAATTTTTGAGAGAGTAAGAGTGTAGAAGAGATTGAGAGAGAAGAAATTGTGTAAAATTAGTAAGAATGGGGTGAGGATATTTATAGAGTTAAAAAAAAGAAAAAAAAGAAAATAACTGTTGGAACCGCCAGATCTCCAATTCAAATCACCGGTTGAATCGGCGATTCGACGATTTTTAAAAGGGTGAAACCATAACTTAAATCGTAACTCTCTGGTTTTGGTTAACCGATTCCGATTTGATTCAATTTTAGTTTTGACCGGTCCAATTTCAATTCTGTTTCACGATTTTAATTCCAATTTTGCAACTCTACCTTCGGAGCCCTAAAAATCTCGTGGTCAGGGAAAAAAAAAGCTTTGATGTCCTTTACTCGTCTCTTTTGTCCTCTGTCAACGCAAATGAGTAACAATGAAATTGGGTTGGCCTACATACAATTGGTCCTTCCACCCAGGAAAGGTTTAACTATGTTTCGTCGTCTTGGGCCAAAATAAGAGCATACTCCTAAAACTGTGGCTCATTGTGCCTTCTATGTTAACTCACTGGGCTCAATAGAACCCTTTTTTTTTGTCAATTTGTTGTGTTTCAATAAACCTGATCTTGAGCAATTGCAAGTTTGAATGGACTTGCAGCTAAACTAATCAAGATCTTTGGTGTTCGTGATCGACTGAAAAAATTTTAAACAAATTATTTTAGTTAAGAAGTTAGAACTGCTGAAATATTTAAACAGAATATTTTATGAAATGGATTTGAGCATTAGAAGAAAAGTTTGACTGAGAATTAATTTCTGCGTGTTTTAGTTGAGTTCGATTTAACGACTACGTCAACTTGACTTGGCTTTGCTTGATCGTTATTTGCTTTAATGAACTTAATTATGAAACCCCACCATTACTTCGCCTTCGTAACAGAGAGCGAGAGAGAGTCAACATTTTCGTTTAAATTAATGGAATTCCACAAAAAATAGTACATTGTAACAGGTCGATGCTAGGGGGTAAAGGAGCCAAGCCTCTCATTCGACTAATTGACTAAATAGAAAAATTCATTCATTTTTTGCTTCATACATAACTGAGTTAAATTTAGACAAATTTTCAAGTTTAATATGTAAATAAAGCAATCTTGAATAGTTTAAAATTCGATTCAAAAGCTTACGAGCAAATTCGATAATAAATATGTGAGCAAGCTCAATAACATATAGTCTTAATCAAATAGATAATCAAGTTAAAAATTTATTTATTAAATGAATTTAGTGATCTATAAACGATATCGTGAAATATTTAAATTGAGTTAGAAACAACTCAAACTTGAGTCAAAATTTTAAACTTGAAATAAGTTTATAACAAGTCTAGTTTGAATTCGTCAAATCTTAAACGGGCTTTGAAGGTAAAATATAACTTGAGTAACATTCGAATTCAAGATCTTTTTTACCAAATCAAGCTTAACCTAAAGCTTGACTCGGGTTGGCTCCACTTGTTACACCCCTAGTCGCTGAACTGAAGCTGAGAAAAACAGAAATGCATAACAATATGCGTCTTTTTCAATGGGCTTGACGCTCTTGACGCACCAGGTGCAAAAGGTGAGGGAGTTTAACACAAAATATTATTTATTGTTTAATATTTCATTACTAGATAAACGCATCGTAAGACAATTTGACCTGCTGTCAATCTGCTTTAAAAGAGGAGAATAAATAGGAACATACTATCAATGAAATATACCATGATAATATTACTCTAATGTTACTATAACATTACAGTTTATTTAAATATTACTACAGTCTACAGTAATACAGAATATAAGAAAAATACAGTATTATTATTATTACCTCTTTGACACGATCAAACACAATCTCCCATGAATATCAGACACAACGTTACTCTATTGAAAGAGATCTAAACGAAATAAATCATGAAAAAAAGGAATATGTGTATCTGGAAACAGAAAAAAAGGGTCCATATTAGATAATATAAATAGAATGATAAATTAATATCATTTCAAACCTAAGCAATATTAGAAAAATCATAAAAAAAAACTGTTAATGCTACATGAAATCTAAGATTAGTATGGAGGAGCAAAAATTACGTTTTAACACAAAATAGGAAAACAAAATATCGTGTAAATATACTTTTATCCATTATAGGATGTTTGATAATTATTAGAGTAACATATTTATCATATTTTGTTATTATTGGATATATTTTTGAAAATCTGATGAATTGTTTTATTTATTATTTTGTTATTATGATGAAGATATAATGAGTATATATATGTGATATGTTAAAATAGCAATGGATTTTAAATATAAACTCACTCACTGTTAATATAAAATTATATTGTATTATTACAAATAGAATAACCAAACAAATATATATAAAATCTGTGTATTCGAATAATGATCCTAATCTCTAAACATAAATATTCTAGCAAATCTGCTCAAGCATATCAAATTGTTTGGCGCTCAACTTCTTCTTAATCATTCTGATTGCATCCAACATGACTTGTGTTAACGTTGAAGTGATTGTTTTTTCATCAAGATGTAAGCAAAACCTTGAAGGAAGTGATATCAAGCTAAAAATAGACGGAATTATGGAGGAAAACTAACTGCTGGGTGGACACGGATGTGCCCACAGGCGTGACACTGCCCGTGTGCAAAGCTGGAAGCGAAAATGAAGAGTTTTGTCGAAACAGTAAGGACACGGCCTGGGACACGGTCGTGTTTTAGACCGTGTAATGGACAAAATTGACACACGGCCATGTGACAGCCTGTGTAACTTGCTGTTTCACACGGACACGTGTTTTCATCCGTGTTTTGATTGATTTCGTCTGTGTTTAGCTCTCTTATGCTCGTGTCTTCATACCTGAACATGTTAGGACGGGTTTAGGGTTGGTTTTAGGGTTTTCGCTTCCTATTTAGGCTTGTATTACTTGTAAACTATAAAAGGGGGCTTGAGAACGTCTTGGAGAAGTTTTTGAACGCCGTTGTGCTTGTTTTTGACTCTGAATAGTAGAATTACTTGTGTTTTGCCCGTGGACGTAGATCGAATTGATCGAACCACGTAAATCTTGTGTTCTTGTGTAATTGCTCTTTGTTATTCCGCATTTACTTCTAACGCTTAATTTCCTAACAACTTCTAATCTAAATTTGCGGGTGACATGATTTCTTGATTTCATTAAATATCTCCATTGCTGAAAAAAATGGTAAAAAAAAATCTGCATAAGATAATGTTCATCAAATAATAACAATAGTTGTATATACAATATATATTGCGTTATTATTTCCAAATTAAAAAATAACCATTAATTAATTTAACTAATAAGTTTATATATCACTATAATTACGTGTGTATCATTCAATACGACCAAAATAAAAAAATAAAGGATAATACACATATTTGTAAAATTGATATTACTTGAATATTAATTTAATAAATGACAGAAAAAATATTAAAATCCAATACATAATTAATTGTACATACAAGCTGCATTACTTTTTTTTAATCGGAATATACAAATTATATTACTTGAATATTAATCGATTAAATCTCCTTGTTTGTGGCTCCATCACCATTCACGGCTCAAACCTCACTCGGGGACGTCAAATAAAATTTTTATATTCGATCAAAGGATCTTGTATTATTACAATTTAATAATAATACAATATAATTTGTATTGAAAGAATCTAGATACCGGTTTAACAGATAAACAGTATATAATACTAGATTCGAGTTACCTACTTCGATTCCAGTAGAGGTGCAATCCAACCAGCAACAGAAGACTTTTGGGTTGTCGACTGGAGTACTCGTCTATTTCGCAACCTAGATGCCACGCGGATCAGGACAGTCGACAAACAAACGACGAGTAGAGAGAGGAAAGATGAAGCATGGAGAAAGAAAGGCTTTCTTTCTTGCCTTCCCTCCCTCTTATAAGCCCTGAAATAGGCTTTAGGCCCAATAGGCCTAATGAGCCCAATGTGCTTAGTACATGGGCCTTATAGGCCTATCTCAATTGGGCTCATCAATTGGTCTCTATCCATCGTCCTCGTTCACACCTTGATCGACTGAGTTTGGTTCACCCGTCATTGGCGGACCACTTTTTCCAATATCTCCCACTCGCATATGACGACATGGTACATCATCATGTAACATGGTTAGCACTCACATAACCATGCTCGATCTTTTCGTCATACAGGCAAATAGACCACGCGACCAATATACGATAAGAGCATAATTGCTATACACCTGTAAGGGATATATAACAGCTCCTTACTCAATCCTGCTAGAAGACGTCTCTTGCAGAACAACTCCATTCTGTCATAGTGTATGCAACAACAACACAATCTGCTGGAATGTATGCATTTCCCCTAGTTCGTAAGTACATAATCGATGCTTTCAAACTTCTCGATCTCATAAAAGATTTACTCATAGTTCACACATCATGTGACATATCACATAAGAGCTAGCTAAGCAAACTTGTGAGACTAGTGCAAATGCGTCTAGAAACAAATTTTCACTCTTACATCAGACAATCCACGTAGCCAAGTTTACTTGCCCAGCTTGTCACGCTTGGTCGAATCAATCATGACCATTAACGGCAAGCTAAAGTATCCAAACTCAACTACACATCTTGAATGTGTTAAGGGTTTTAAGGGTAGGTATTATTGAGAAACACATGTTCACGGCAGGGTCTCACACTAGGAAAAATAAGATCGTTTTCAATCTTTTTCATCCCTATGGCCGTGTATATAGCACACATGGTATGATCATGTGTTGTGGTGCTCTTTTCTTCCCTTGGAGGAGCGCATATTTATACAAGATTGTCAACACCACACAGAAGCTTTGGTTACGATGCATTTTTCCATCTAACCTTAATCCACATCGTAACAAGATTACTTCTGGCTTTAAGACAGAATATGCTAAAAGTCTCTCAATTTAGTATCTGATCAATTTAATGATTGACATAGAAATTTATCCCTATGGCGTACGTCTTTTTTTGTACGACTTTTTGTTGCCCTTTTACAATGAACTCACAACTGTAAAATGCAAGACGACCTCTTGATTATGAACACATTCTAAGTCTCTTTCTACGTTCAAAACCATCATCATCTTAGTTCTTCCCCCAGTGAACTAGGAAAACTAAGATAAACACCCGTGTGAGTGGGTTCCTTCTCTGTCCAACGTGCTTTCTCACTTAATAATACTACAAATGTCAACTCTCAACATTTGTGCTCGTGTATTGCTCACGATGATCTTATTAAAGATCATATTTTAAGGGATTACACATTTTGTGTGACATGCAGATCTTAATAAACTTATTCCTTATAAGGTTTTATTAACGGATCTTCAGTCACGTCTCGCATGAATTTACATTTCCAAGTTCACTTCACCTTGTGAAACTTGTACTCAAATTTACTTGTCCTTGTGCAAACAAGTCTTTCACAACACGATACTTGGTCTCAATTTGCTTAGACTTATATTAGATCTTTTCGATCTTTAGGCAATCAATGTTGCTGTCACTAAAGACAGTCATTGGTTCTTTATGTGATTAGAGCTAAGTGGACCATTCCACTGTATAGCCCACCTTTCTACTACACTGCAGGTAATGAAGCTATAGTCTCAGCTTCACTTACCACATACTTATACGTGTTCCTCACTATTACGTAGAGTGATCTTTCTACCAAGTAAGAATACATAACTAGACATGAACATCCTCACATCCGCATCATCATATGCAACTAGCAACTGTGTTTTATTTTATCACAAGCCTTTGATATAACACAGTGTCTTGTAGTACACCTTAAACATCCAAGTATCTCATTTAGTGCTTTCCAACACCCTCTTTATGTGTTGAATCAATATTTGCTAGTTAACTTGACAACATAGCAAACTCTAGGCATTTTACATATATAGGTATTTACTATAATACATTGTCTTGTAATCAACACATGTACTCTTTATTAAACTACAAAAAACATTCACATGACATTTACGTGAAGAACATTCCTTACATGTTCTTCCTCTCACATAGATTTATGGATACATGCACTTACTAAGAAACTTTCTCTTAGTCACGTGGTATCTATGGGTTATGCATATCTGCATCTTGAAGCGTTCAAATAGTTTGTTGATCTATCTCACTTGAAGATGTACAACAATTTACTCAAACGATCTCTTGAATTTTGACTCTAAGGTCAATCCATATTAGCAATATCAAAGTTGGACATTGACCAATCTTTGAAGTTATTCAGGCATGCTAGACCATTTCTAGCCACAAGTGTGACGTTCACACAATGTAAGAATGACAAGATTCACCTTAAAATACTTGGTATTATCACAACGAATATAAATGTACAATCCTCTCGAAGAATGTCTAAAGTCAGACCTTGGAAAATGAAACCATTGGTTTGAACCTTATAGATTTCATTTCCAAATTCTCTATTGAGAATTGGACGATAAAACTATTAGGTTAAACCTTATATGTTTCTACTCCAAATTCTCTTACGAGAAAATGAGTCTCTACATTCATTAATGTAGGTCAAGGTATAGACTAGTCCAAATGACAAATTCTATTTAATGAAGGCAAATCTTTCAACAAGTTGGATTTTTCAATCTCGTTGACTAAATCTCATTAGCGATTATCGATGTATCACTCGATTTATCACTCATGTATCCACTTATCTCCAATGGGTACTCACCCTTTGGATATATTAACCAATTCTCAAACATGATTTAATCTTGCAAATGCCATTTGTACTTCTATTGCTTTAATCCATACAAATTTCACTGGGATGAGTGAACCTCCAATATACTCGTAGA